>DWGR01001972.1:0-14673 GCA_018247715.1 Heliconius burneyi
TGAACTCGGTAGGGCGCGAATGTAGGTCAGTTTTTGTTTCGCGCCATCCGAAATTCGGTTACTAGGTTCGTTCACGCGATTGGTAACTCTCATCGATACAGAAATCTAATGACATATCTCGATTTTTTAAACAAATAAATAATAAATATTTTTTAAGACATCAATATTTTTCTAATAATTATTATTTCATACAAGTAATTCTCCCAAACTGATTACTATTCATATATTTTTTGTAATAGACGACCAACAGGAAAAAAAAATTGCAAATGACAAAATTGAAATTTAATGCAAACAAACCTCAATAAAATTTTTACCTATTAGAAAACCTATTTATTTAATAGTTTCAATAATCAATTATGTAAGAATAATTATAAATATCTATTAGTAATATTAAACATACACTGTTTCTATACTAGCAGTCATCACAAGTTGTTTTTAGTTTTCCCGCGCTTCTCGCCACAAGATGGCGGTGTGTGTCACTTATCGTGAAATAATTATCATTTTTAAGCGGTTTTCTCATATAAAAACTTTATTTAATTATTAATTCTATTATAAATAATATACCATTAATATATTTTATCAGTTTTGTGTCAAAATTTGCGAATTAAAGTATATTTTTGTATATGTGATGTGATACAAGTGAATGAACCTAAAAGGTCCTCTTTACAAGTCAAGTGGACTTTGGTTTCCACATTATTTTGTACTACTATTGTGTGGGTTAAATAATATTTTTGTTTTGAAATTTTTTATGGCTTTTTGTTCTAATATCTTTATTTATTATTTATTATACGTAAGTTCTTTAAGCTAGTTCGCTTCGACTTTTTAAAAAGTTATTGGTTAATAATTAATATCGTTATTTTTTTGTGTCTTAAAAAACCTAGCTTTCTGCTTCGTATTTAGATACTAATTCTACTCTACTCTGACTCCACTAACTGTTAGTATAGTTTTTCAAATGGGAGAACGTAGTGTCTTGGCACTAGGTTTTATCTGAGTACAATGCCACATGAGATATTTCTCTTTAAGCTAATTATAATCTAATTTTACATTAAGTAATTTGAAAATGGTAATGTTCAGTGACAATTAATGATTCACCATGGCGCACGGGCACAATCGTGTGACTGTAAGCACGACTGGTTGTGGATTCGATTCCCACTCGAGTAAATGAAGTATTCATATTATATACATTTCCTCGCGCTAATAATGAGGCAAAGTGCGGTGTTGACTTCCGCCGCTCAACACACAATGCTTCCAGAATTCGGCGACAATGGAGAGCGGTAGTCTTAATAGAAACAGAGTGCCTTAACATTAGATTCCCAGGTTCCCTCTGCCTAACGTAATACGTGCGGGATATTACATTAAGCTTAAAAAATATTTAACTAACATATCGTCTCATTGTAAATCCTAAACTATTGTAAACATTTCTTCCCCATTTTAAATTTGAACCCACAACAACCCAGTCCTGTCCAATTTTAAACGTCATCATATCATTTAATTTACATTAATAATATAAGAAACAAATTTAAAACAAACGAAATTTAAACTGTATTACAAATCGTAATAGTAAAATGACGACAGATTTCGAGAACAAAGAAATGAATTCGTGACAATCTTCCAGTATTACTCAATAACATTGCAAAGCGAACCATTGCGGTGCAAATAAGTAGTTTTAGTTATATAAAATAATTTCTTGCGATATTTTAATTTTCGCTCTGGCGTCAAGGCAAAACGCGGCGTTGAGTTCCGCCACTCCACACGTAATGTTTCCAGAATTGGTCGAAAAATGGGGAACATACTTAACACTAGTTCTCCTCTGGCTATCCTGCTGTGTGCGGAATACTGCGTGACGTTAAAGATGCTCCCAGATTCCCTCTGCCTAGCCTGGTATATTTCAGATATAGTATGAAAATAACTAGAAAATATTATTTTTATTTAGTTTATATAGACATAGTATTTCTATCATACCGAACGATCCGTAACCGTGTATTGGAGGAATGCCTGCCTATGGGTATTTTGAATACAATACCCCCGGGCGGAATTCGAACCTATAATTATCGCGTGCAGCCAGACAGCGGTAGAGGCATGCACCTGTATCAACGACGTCATATTTACTTTTATTCGTTAAAACTTTTTCAGAGTTCCGTATCCAAAGGGTAAAGTGAGGCTATTACTAAGACTTCACTGTCTGTCTGTCCGTCTGTCACCAGGCTAGGCAGGTATCTCATGAACCGTGATAATTGGACAGTTGAAATATTACAGATGATCTATTTTTGTTGCTCCTATTACAACACTTACTAAAATAAATAATAAAAAATACTTAAGGGGACTTCCGTACAACAAACGTGATTTTTTTGCCATCTTTAAAAATGTTTAATGGTACGGAACCCTCCGTACACGAGTCCGGCTCCACTGATTTGATTTGGTTTATTTTACACCTTTACACTAATATAGTTCATTTCATAATTTGTTTATAGCGATACTGAGACAGCGTTTGACTGTAACACGATCGTTGTGAGTTCGATTCCTACTTCAGGAACAATTATATTTATTTTAATTTCCTCGCTGTGGCCAAGATGTGATAGTGTTTTAACCCTAGTTTCCCTTTGTCTACCTACTATGATGTAAAAAGCGTGAAGTTTTTTTAATGTTATAATAAAAATTCAGTCAATTTATTCCAGCATAAGCAGCTTAACAACTGATTTTACTCATAATATTAAAATAAAATATATCAGTTTCACGCTGTATCTTGCACACAGCAGGGTCGAGGTCGAGAGGGAACCTATTGTTAAACACTCCGTTTCCCACTTTTTGCTGAATTCTAGAGGCATTGCGTGTCTGCCACTCAGGCAGAACTCAACGCCGCTCTTTACCTCAACACCAGAGTTACGAAACGGAAGTCATAATATTGATTGACATTTTATTAAAAGCTACCTAAAAAAAATAACTGAGAAACCATTCCTTTACAATTTCATCACAAATCAACCGAGAAATTCAAAGTAAAGAAAAGTAAATTCTGTTCAGCAAAGTCTCGGCGTTATAATTAATTCTATTGAAACAGAAGAGAGAGAGAAAAAAACGTGTTAAAAAATACCCCTTTCCCAATAAAAATGTATATCTAATTAACTTTTATGGAATTTTTCATAAGGAAAGCTAATAAATCATTTGGAAATTAATTATTAATAACGACACTAAGGAATCAAACGGAATTTGCATAAGAAGGGATGTTTGCGCCCCCGCCCGTTTATTTTTTTTCTTTCTTTTTTATAGAAACCAACGGTAGACTTGTATGGATATGGTGGAAATAAGAACTGGTTAAGTACTGGTTTAACGAAATAAATTACTCTAAAATTTTGGTATATTTTTTCTGGTAGTAGGGGAAGATAAACATAAAACAAAATTTGCCATCGTGGCACACTCTCACAGCGTCTGACTGCAAAGGCGAAGGTTATGGGTTCAATTTCCACTGGTAATAAGACAAAAAGAGGCGCTCTTTCCGCCAGCCAACACGCTTTGTTTCTACAATTGATGTCTGGGAAATGGGGGTAACACTAGGTTATCTCTGTCTAGATATATACAGAGACCAAAGTGAAGAATAAAAACCTTTTATTGGCATATCCATATTTTATATCAAAATCCGTCAATGCCATCGAAGGGGTACCTATAGGTACAGCTGTCAGATACACCACTTTCTAATGTTTGTGTTGACTTTTTGTTTCTATTAAATGTTGATTTGAAGGCGAAAATCGTACTGTTTTTTTTTCTTTATGCCATAGACAGTGATCTTTTCGACTTCAAATAAAAAAAATACCAAAGAAATACATATTTATGAACATTTCAGTCACTTTTTTAAATTTGTTTTGATGTTTATGTTATTTAACTTTAAACCTACTGACCAGGAATAGGTTTCGAGGCCAGTGGCGCAGGGGCACAAAGTGTGACTGTAAGCGTGACTGGTTGTGGGTTCGATCCATATTCGAGAAAATGACATATTTATTTAAATTTATACAAGATAATCATTGTGTTCACACTTTACAAATTTTATTTATTATGTAACGGTATTTTAACTTATCTTAAATTAAACTTATAAGCATCCCGTCTACTGCATCTGACGTAAACGTCACATTTGTGAGTCTGATTCCTTATCACAAACAAAGAGCGGCAATAAATTCAGCCATTCAACACGTATCGTCTTGAAAATTGGGTGAAAAATTAATTATGAAGTATCTCAATACTAGGTTCCCTCTTTCTTCCCCTTTAACATCCTGTATGAAATTAGAAAAAAAAATCGTGTCACTTCCGCTTTTTCAAAGTCACTCAACAAAAAACCATATTATTTAAAAAAAGAAACAAAAAAAATCAATCCATATTCAACCACGTCAGAACTGACGCGAGTCGCGATGACGCGTCAATAAAAAAATATAATTTAAACACTGAATTAAGACGACGACTCATAATAGTGTTTAAGCCTCATACATTATTAATGTTGAACTATATTTTTGTAACAGAAGCCGGTCGCGCCGCTTTGATTGAATTGTATGGCGTACGGGGTGGGAGGTAGCGGTGTTTAACACCGCGCCTTGCCTTGTCACCAGAGCGAGGAAATATTTCATTTCTTTCTGTGGGAATTGGGAACCCTCACCTGGGTGTACGTATACTGAGTATACGCTGTGCCACATTTTGGTTCCCGTTTCCGGTCGTGCGAATGTAAACGCGACGGTTGTGTATTTGATTCCAGTTCGGGGTAATAAACAATGAATTTAATAATTAAATTACCTCACTCTAGAGGAAAAAAACAAAGCACTGAATTTGGCCACTCAGCATGCAATGCCTCGAAAACTCAGAAGAATATGGAGAGTGGAATTGTCTTTATGGGAACGGAGTGTTTTAACACTAGCTCCCTAAATTCCCTCTGCGTACTCAGCTATGTGCGGGATGCGGTGTGAATAAGCGTGAAACTCCCTCAGAGATATTTACTATTGGAAAATAAGGAAGGCAAAGGAACCTAGCGTAAAGACACTCTGTTCCCCATTTCCCATCCAGTTTACAAGGTATTGCGTGTTGAGTGACAGAACTTTTTTTTATGGAAAAGGGACCAGGCAAACAGGCTGTCGGGTCACCTGATGTTAAGTGATGTATATCTTTAGAACTTATAATTTAAATAGCAATGTAGTTATTATAATAAAGTAGTTCATATCCAGCATTCAAGTGTTTAATTACGATCCCTAACCGTGCAACGTACTATACGGTTAGAAAATTCAGCGGCAGGTAACAGGTAGAACAGTTCTTCAGAACAGTTCCTATTCTAAATGCGATAGAGAACACACAGCGAAGAGAGGTCTCTACGTAAAGCCAAAGTGTCAAGCCTATCGCAGCTTATTGGGTCCGTAATGATTCGAACGGCTCTACGTTGTATGTGATCAAATGTGTTAAGCTGATACCGGGATGCACCCAGAGATGAGAACAGTACTCCATATGAGGCCGAACCTGGGCCCTGAGTAGGCGAAAATATTAAGCATAAAATCTTAAGGAATAATAATTCATTTCATCGAGTGGGGGTCGAACCCACAACCGGAGCGTTACAGTCAAACAATTGTGCCCCTACGCCACGACGGCTTTATACTATAAAAAATAATTTTAAAAAATATAGTATCTGCTATCCCTTGGACCAAATTTAAACGTAACTATGCAGTTAAGTCTTTTGAGTAAACGTCCGTAATACAGTATTAGTTGTAGTATATATTGTTATAGTTAAAAAAAAAGCTGTGGGTACACTATACCCGCGCACATCAGTGTAGGCAGAGGGAACCTAGTGTTAAGATACTCCGTTCTCAACATTCCGCAAAATTTTTGGAGGCTTTGAGTGTAGAGTGGCGGAATTTAACCAGAGCAAAGAAATGAAAATTTTAATTTAAATAAGCGTGTCATTTCCTCGAGTAGGGATCGAACCCACAACCATTTGCTTTTACAGTCACACTTTGTGCCCCTGCGTTACTCTTTCGTCCTCTTTCTATTAAGCTGGGGAAACTTATTTTCATCATCATGGCGCAGAGGCAGAAACGTGCGAGTGTAAACTCGACAAACCAACAGGTTGTGGGTTCGACTCCCATTGTAAGAAATGAAATATTTAATAGTTCAATATCCACGTTGTGGTAATAAGGTCAAACATGGTATCGAGTTTCGCCCCACAACATACAATGTCTCGGAATTTGGCAGAGAATGGAGATCAGAGTACATTAACATTAGATTCCCTCTGCCTATCCTGCTATTTGCGGGATGGAATGTGGAAAAACACATACAAACCTATCGAACAACAAGAACGTACGCCTTTTGAAGACTTTGTAGTTACAATTTCGGTAATGCCACCAACGTTGGTTTGAAACAACTATATTTTTTTAACTATCCAAGTGAATTTGAACCTTGTACCTATTGGAATAAAGAGGTACACGAGTTCAAATCGGATGCTGATACCAATATTCAACCCTTAGGAAAACCGCGATGTGCATTTCGATAATAGGCGACAGAGTAGTTATTGTAGAAAGCTTTTTTGTATTATACGTTATTTTTCAAGGTCCAGTAAAAAAGGGATTTTATTTCGATAATTATTCATAAATTTTGTTCTTTTAAAGAGGAATTTATGAAAAATAGTGCTTGAGACATTACGTAACTTAACGCAGCATTTTTCTCAAAAATGACCTTTTCGCAATATATATATTAAGGCAAAATGCTAAGTTCCACTACTTAAATCTTTTAATGGAGGGTAAACTCTCTATCTCCACATATTAAAAAAAACAATAATACTCTCTGCAATACATTACTCTGCACAAATGGAGGCCATCAAAGGATAGAAGATGTTACCATGTATTGCACTTTTCCTATACTCATCGTAATTGTTCTGTTCGGAATGGATAGCTTTTTGCGGTGGCAGTAACAAAAGAGGTGTTGTCTTTGACTCTCATATGTATCTATCTTATATCTATATATCTATAGTAGGTATATCTTTTGTTGTTTTTTTTGCTTCACGCTGTATTCCGCTTATTTAATTCCCGCTTTAATATATATTTCATTTCGTCGAATGGTAATCGAACCCACGACGGCCTCCATATTTTTTACTTTAATTGACACAGTCCTTCGATGCCCACTCAGGATAATGGATTATTATTTATTAATATTTTCATTCTTTAGCGCTGGCACCAAGGCAAAAGCCCGGCGTTGAGTTCCGCCAACACCCACTGCTCACATGCTCTACCCCACTGCAATGCAAGGAACAACGTGAAGCTGATGATTTTTTACTTTCATCGCTAGATTTCAATATTAGTATCAATAAGTAGAAAAATGCAGGTGAAAAACATGTCATGAATTAATTTGAATTAAAGTGGAGAACGCACTTCCGTTCTCCACTTTCAGCAGATTTCTTAATGGAGAACGTAGTGTATAAATATTAAGTTAACGGTTTGTCTGCTGTGTACGGCAATATATTTTTTTATACAACATTTTAGTCTCTTAGGAGAGAATTAAATTAATGCAGTGTAGAGTTCCGCCACTTTAAATAACAGTGTCTATAAATAAGCAAAAAGAAAAATTATATCCAAATAGTGAGGTGCTTCAGGCTTAAAATACAAGGCATATATGCTTAAAAAAAGAAATATAAAATCTTAATGAGTCTTAATGAAGATAGCATTAAAAAATAAAGAACGTCCTCAAAAGGCTGGAGTAATGAGAAAGTTGATACGGGAATTAAATAAATGCAAATTGGATGGTGAAATACACATTGTCTCGTATAATAATAATATTGACGTTTGCGGTTCAGTGAGATAGCGTCTGTGTGACGGTTGTGGGTTCGATACCTTTACAACGTAATGCTATTACGCTTAGATATTTATTATAACAGGAAATAGTGTTTTAACTTAAAATTACATCATAAATTTATTTTAATATTCCTATAGTTCAAGCGGACGAAGCCGCTCAGGTTGAGTATTATTTAGATGAATAAAACATTTTGTTTAAAGATTCTATTTTTTCACCAAGTTATGAATTTTTGAGGCTTTGTTGAGTGGCGGAACTAAACGCCGCGCTTTGCCTTGATACCAAAGCGAACAAATTAACATATTTAGAGTTAAGACACTCAAGTGAATATTGATATAAATAAAAAAAATATTGCTATATAATATTGAATGCCTTTGTGCATTTTATGTTAAGAATTTAATATATTATATCTTTTTTTAAGAATTTAATATATTGAATTTTATCTATCTATCTATCTATCTATTTAACCTATCAATGATTAACAGCATACACACACTTGCAAACCTACTGAACTTAGAAAGTGAAATTTAACATGATCACAAAATTCCTTGAAAAACAAAATTTACTATTTTCTTTAAGTCCATAAACAAACTAAAATCATTTAAAAAAACAACACTAACCTCAAATCGTAATAAAAAAAGAATACTAGCTAACATTTCCTACATCACCAAACTAAAACCCAATTGGCTATATTACCATACTCCCCCCATCAGACCCCCATGCAAGTCATCTTGGCCGCGTCATTGTTTCACCACAATCAGCCATCATTAATTAATCGTCATTATTATATTCTTCAAATATACTAGAGAAATGACGACTCGGAAACAAATGAATGAAATTGTAGAGTTAGGAAATTTTAGACAGGACTTTTTGTGAATAAAAACAATTTTAGGTAGAAAATATTTCTACTGTTTTGTATAGCGCGATTGTTTTGTATGTATTGTCAAGCGCGGCGTTTAGTTCCGCCGCTTATGCAATGCATTCTGAATTTAGCGGAAAGTGGGGGTCCAAGTGTCTTCACACTAAGTTCCCTCCATCTACCCTTCTGTGTGCGGAATACAGCGTGACGCTGAAAAAAATATATTAAAATTTATAATTTAAGATAATATCACTTTATTCTATCTGTTTAATAAACATAACATACTATTAATATTTACTGTATATTCTAATTTGTATAATAATAAAAATTATTATTAGAATATATTATAGACTTATTATTATATTTGATTTAAAAGTGTTAAAAATTACAAATAATGTGCCCTTTCTACCACTCAAACAAGTATATAGCGCATGTGGCGTAAAACCAATTATAAGTAGATGATGCGGGCCCTCTGTTTAATTCAACAAATGCAACTGCAAGTTGCACCCAAAATATGTATTTTTGAATATCAGTAATTGCTTAAAGAAAAAAACGAAATGTATTGCACATTTCGTCATTATTGTTTTTTTGTTCATATAGGTTCATGAATTTATTTCTAAGAAAATTATAGAAAGAGTTATATAGTAGGTAGTTAGGAGTTTTTTCCGTACAATGACAGAATAGGAAAAGATTTTTGTTTTTTTTTTTCAGATACCCCCATTCTTTTAATATGCTCAGTACCGACATTACAAATAGTTTTTTTTTCTGATACTGTCTCTCGGATTAAGACGCCGCTGTGTATCTCAATATAGGAGAGAAATGAAAATAAAAGAGAAATTGTACAGGCCGTCGTGGCGCAGCGGCAGAAGAGTGTGATTGTAACGTGACGGTTGAGGGTTCGGTCCTCACTCGAGGACGTGAAATATTTATTACGTTTATATTTCCATTTCTTCGCTCTGGTATCGAAAACGTGGCGTTGAGTTCCGTCACTCAACGTGGGAAAAAAGGTAGGCAACGGAGTGTCTTAACACTATGTTCTGCCTACCCTGCCGTGTGCTGGATAAAACGTGAAGCCAATTTGATTTTGAAAATAATTTATTTATTAATTTTAATGAAAACATTTTATTTCCACGTCTAGATATCAAATCCACGTATATCGTGTTTACAGCCAAAACTTCACCTACTGAGCTACACCGGAGAAAAAAGGAACCTAAAAATACCCAAAATATTATTTAACCACCATAAAAATAGATAGTGAAACCAAAACAATACGAATCTAAACTTTCTAAAAGAGCCACACAAAAAGTCAATCAGAATAGCGCACCAGAGATCTAAATATAATAACTTGATTTGAATGAGAAAGGCATCTGTCTTGGGATGGGGGTGACAAACACACGTGTGCCTTTTGCTCTCCGTTTGGGTTTTTTATGCATTTTTATATATAATGTATTGAATTCAATGCAATGTTCTATGTATCTTTTATTGTTAATAATAGTTAAGATAGTGTAGGTTTGATTTTGTTGTGATAAATGTGCAATGGCTTTAAATTTTTAAGTCCTTATCGTGCAGGGGCGGAGTTCCATCGTAAAAGAGATTATTGTGGGTTCGATTCTCATTCAGGTATAGGTTCTGTCTGTTATTGTAGCGAAACTTAACGCGGCAATGCCTCGTATTGCCGCGTTGAGTTTCGCTACAATAAAATGTGTCAAAATTTTGGTGAAAAGTTAAGTAGGGAGTGTCTTAACACTGGATTCCCTCTGCGTATCCGGAAGAAGAATTATTTTTCTACGTATTAAAAAATAAAAGGATATAAATTTCCTTGCCTTATTTAGTGCAATTTGTATTTAATTCGCTAAAATAATCTAACAATGGTGCATTTATAAAAATATATATTTATACAATTTTTAATCTGTAACATTTTTTTATCTGCGAACGCGAATCGCACGAAGTGTCAGAAATAATTTATTATCTATCAAAAAATAATTGTTATAATTACTTATGCAACAGTGACTGTCGCCCCTCTTGTATTTTTTTATTATTCAAATCTTTTAATGATTTTGCCATTGTCAACGGGATCGGACGATCCGCCTGTTTATTAATAATACTTTGTAAAATATGTTGAAAATTAAATAGAGGACGTAAGCGCGACGATTGTAGGTTCGATTCTGACTTGAGGCAATTAATTAGTTTGGTTTCATTCCTCTGGTTACAAATTGCGCTAATGTTCCGCCACTCAACATTACGCAATGTCTAGAGAATTAGGTTCTATTACGAGAACAAGGTGTCTTTATACTTCGCTGTCTCTGGCTTGCTGAAATATTTCTTTACGAAATAATCAAGAAATAAAAGAATAAATATAAACATAGTTCTTTTGTTTTACAACAAAAAATATTTGAATGTTAGGTAAAATAATAATATTTTTGTATGGTTAAAAAAACTATATTTTTAATATGTTTTTTTAGTAACTCAAAATTATTAAATACAAAGTAATAATAATAAGGTATAGCACTTTTAAAATTATATTATTTCGAATTATCTAAAGCATTCCCAGTGGGGCACTTGAGGTATTTTTACTGAAGTTTAAAACTTAAAGTCCCTAGTTTGTCGCTTTCATGATATGCACCAAGTAACAATACCGAGATGGTATTTTAAATAGAATTTTGTTTATTTATTAATTAAATTTTAGATATTACAGTGTCTGTCTGTAAACGTGACGGTTGTGCGTTTGATTCCCATTCAAATTAAACACGCTGCTGAGTTCTGCTCCCAAATATCTCCAAATAAGTGGAAAATGGTAAAAAACGAGTACTCTAACTCTAGGTTTCCCTTCAACTACTGTGCTACTACATAGTGAAAAGGGCTTTCCCTCTAATAGAAATCGAACCCACAATAGTCATGTTAACAGTTAATCTTTACAATTCTAGGTTCTTTACATTTTAAAATTCTTTATATTATAATTGGAAAAAATATATATATTTGCTTTAAAGCAATGTTGATATAACTAGCATTTTTTGAAAGTGAAATCAATAAACACGAGAATAAATAACAAAAAATATTTATATTCCAAACACAACAAGCCGAACTCTTCCGTTAGGAACGCAACCCTATGCTCTATGCATATTGTTACGAAAAAAAAAAACGGAACTGACGTTCGAATTTCGAAAGTGGAGCATTCAAAAAACGAACCATCAATTAGAGTAACTCAATACTGTCACATTAAAATGACGAACACTAATGGATTTCCAAATTTGAATTTCAAATCGAATGGTTTGACATTGGTATAGAGTATAGACTATTGCAATGTTTCTATGTTTGTATTTTTTTGCATGTTTCCGTGTAGCTTTGAAAAATTTGTAAAAGGTGAATATTACTCAACTTATGTGTCTATTTTTATATTTCTGGCTTTAAAAAATATTATTATATTGATTTATGGAAATGAGTTAAAAATATATGCTGCTTTATTCAGATTTTTATACGATACATGCAGAATCTATCTGATGTTAGTCCAATTTTATGAATAAAATTGAATCGAGTACCTTCACGCTGCATCATATACAATGCAAGGCAAGCAGAGAGAATATGGGAACCTGGTGTTAAGATACTCCGTTCTCATTAAGACATTTCCGTCCTCATTGTGTAATATTCTGGATGCATTGCTGAGTGGCGATGATTCAATCATATTCAATCTTATAGAACATGCAATTATTTTTTAATTAAAAAAAACATCACCTACCTAAAAGACTATTTAGTGTTACAATAAAAAAACCTATCGACTATTTAAGGCCTACGCCCACCACAAGCGAACATACAAACCGATCTCATTACTAACAATGCACCATATATTACGCCGTTTCCGGTGAGAAGTCGTGTGTCTGTCTCTTTCGGGCATATGAGAATTAAATTATCTGTCTCTGTCACAACGATCACTTGAAGTATCAAGATCATTAGGAGGCGATACAGTGATTTGTATAGTATCAAGGCATTGCTCTTTACGCCAAGATTAATGCGTGTTTGTAATACTATTGTTAAAATAATTGAATTTTTAAGGTAACTGAGGAATGGGCGACATTTTAAATGTTTAAGAAGTTCTCTGTTGTTTAAATTTCGATTATGTTTCACAATGAATTTGGACTTGAAATATAAGTTATGTTATTGTAATTGTGCAAATATATATATTTTATACAGTAGATTATTTATATAAAAACCACGGACTGTTATTTTTTTTATTATATATATACAAAAGCAAGGCAAACGCCGCACAACATTCAGCCAACTAATTCAAAACACATGTCCAATACTACATTTTAATAAACGTATTCAAACGCTAAGAATCTTTAAAATATCACATTGATTCAATTTTATTAAAAACGATCCGTAAAACACAAAGTGACATCCAAATATCTGTTCTGTTCAAAAACGAACAATACCCCTTTGGCTGAATGCAACCCGTTCTTATGCAAATTTCCAACCAAAATTTTGACATAATCAAAAAAGATGGATCTCTATGGAATGAATGGAACGAATTTCAAATATTTAAACAATGAATTCGATCTACATTCAATTTTTCGGTTCGATTTTTGTATATTATCTATTGTTGGTCTTGTTTATAGTCTGTCTTTTTTAACAGTCTTTGTACTTATAAAAGCTGAGTGCATATATAATCTGTATAAGAATAGTAAAATTGTAATAGATATTAAAATAACATTAAGTTAAATAAATGTAGGAAAACATAATTCAAATATCTGGGCTCTCTTGAATTAAATATCTAGAAATATAGTTATTTAGTCAGTACTAGGACTTTTTTGAGTTTTTATAGCTGCTAAAACAAAATACGGTTATAGCTAATAATTTTGGAAAAAATCTTAAAAACATACAAACCACGTGTCTGTAGTGTTTGTTTAAAAGACTTAATAGACAAAAAAATGTGTAAGTTTTTTATTTCACGCTGTTCCATATACCGCACATCAGGGTAGGCAAATATAAAAAGGAGAATTAAGAATAGTGTTGAAATGCTTCGTTCTCTTTTCCCCATTTTAATGGATTTATGACGAATACGAACTATTTTTACAGCATCCTTAATGACTTTTTTCTCATTATAATAATCGCAATAATTTTTTTATTTATAAGATTCTTTGCCATGACTTATTAATATATTTCAACCGTTTAGCATTCAAATTTTCAAATAATTTATCAAAATAATCGACAACACCATCACAATCGGTCCGTGTAATTCGTATTGATGATTCGATATATCGATTACCTCCTTTACTACGAATCTATTTGTATAATTTCAATCCTTTATGCAACTGGAACGTGACAAAATTAATGAATTCAATTCACCACACTTAAATGGGAAACGGAAGTCTTTCTTATTATATCTATCTGGCTGTTCAGGCCTTCATGACGCAGCAGCACAGTCTGTAATAGCGGCGGTTGTTGGTTCGTTTCCCACTTAGGGGAATTAATTATTTTGATTTTGTTGTTCTGGTGTTATAATAAACAAGATAAATCGCAGCGTTGATTTTGGCAATTCAATGTCTCGAAAATTAGGTGAAAAGTGGGGATACGAGTGTGTAAAGTAGGTCACCTTTGTTTATTCCGCTATATGCGGGTTACAGTGACTATCTTATGGGTCTTACCGAGTGTGGTTGTGGGTTCGATTTTTGCTAGGAAAATTATAATTAACAGTTAGTCTAACTTATGTATCGCCTGGCTATAATAGAGTAGAGTTTTTGTCTCTACGCTCATATTTCAAGACATTGTGAGTTGATTGGTGAAACTCTATTCTAAACTCTATTCTAACTCTATTGTACACCAGAGCATGGAAATGAAAATAATTTAAATATGATCATATCCTCGAATGCCAATTGCACCCAAGATATCCTAGTGCACCATGACGGCTTCAACTCCAAAAAATAAAAACAGTAAGCTATAACCAATATTCCATTTCAATAAAAAAATACAACATATCTTACGTTAAAAGTTACTTTGCTACGGTATCCTAATAAGAAGAC
>DWGR01001973.1:0-14668 GCA_018247715.1 Heliconius burneyi
GGTCGAGTCTGCCCATGCGTGTCGCCATTGCTGGCAACGTGACTCTCCCACTCGTACTTTAGTCGCCTCTTACGACACCACCAGTACCAGGGTGATCCTATTCTAAGCCGGGAACACACGGCAACAAACTAATTCAATGTTTCATATATGTCATGACTCTGTTAAATTTTCAGGACATTGCGGTAGAGCTCAACGCCGTGTTTTGTCTTGTCACGGAAGCGAAGAAATGAAAATATTAAATACTTGATTACCCCGAGTGGGAATCGAATCCACAACAGTCGTGCTTACAGTCACACACTGTGCCACGACTGCATAATATTTTTTATATAAACATAATATATAACTGAATATATTCATGTTGCAATATTTTAATGATGCAACGAGAAACGAAGCAGTCTTATCTTTGAAGGTTCCCACTCAAAGTAATTGCTTCGCCAGTAATGGGCAAGATGTGTCTATTTACTAGCACACTGTATATCAAAGTGTTCAGCTTTCATTCAACATTTAGTAGAATATTTTATTCATTTTCAGAATACACCAAAAATATTTAGTGAATTCATGTCTTACTGTATAATACTTCATTTAAGTTTTACAGCTTCACGCTGCACATAGCAAGGTAGGTAAAACGATCCTGGAGACCTAGGGCTTAGATACTCCGTTCCCCACTTACTGCCAAATTCTGGAGACATTGCGTGTTGAGTGGCAGTACTCAACGCCGCGCTTTACCTTGATATCAGAGCGAAGAAATTGAAATATAAACGTAAATAAATATTTCACTTGCTCGAGTGGGGATCGATCCCAATTGGTATTATTTTGTCATAAATTCTTGCTGATTCTATTTTTATCTAATTAAACTAATTTGTATGTGATTGTAAGTCTTACTTTAAATTCATCAAATTAACTAAATATTTATTTTCTAGTTTTTATAATATTTATGAATGTTTGTTTTTATTGTTTTAAAGATAAACTTTTATAGAACTTTTTGTAATGATAGCTGTGTGGTTGTAACGTGTGAAGTGGATTCGATTTCCACACGAGAATTTACTTATGATTTTTTTTTTCATTTCTTTTCTTTGGGACCAAGGAAAACCCGGCATTGAGACCATCAATCAACACTCAACGCCTTAAAAATCGGCGTAAAGTGGACATTAGGCACACTGTGCTTCCTTGGTCTACCCTACTGTACCCAGAATACATTGTGAAGCAGATTTTTGATTCACTTAATAGGTACAGCCATTAGACCTTTTAGTAAATGATATTTTGGCTTTGTTCCTGTAACGTAAGAATAACGAAAACAAAAGAAAGATAGAAAGAAAGCGTGTAATGAATCTATAATTGCCTTTTTTTGCATTGGGTAACATCTTGAGTAACGAGGAAAGTACTTATGTTTGTAAAAACAAAAATGTGATCTTGTTTTTCTAATTAACTTCGTTAATGAAATGTTTTGCTTTTTGTATTAAATAAATAATATTTCGGAGTTTGGAATTTAATTACGCTGGCGTACATTTGATACAAGAAACAATTATGAGGAAACGACTTCATATGTTTCAGAATAGAATTTAGAAAAATAAATTTGCGTTGAAGAATGTTATACGTTATAACATAATGTAATAGACGCTGGTTGTAGCGAGGTAGTTAAAATGTGATTGTAAAATCAACTGGTCGTGGGTTCGATAGATTCGATCGATCGAATGGTCCCCACTCAAGGCAAAGTGGGGTATTGAGTTCCGCCTCTTAACACGCAATGCCTCCAGAACGTGGCGGAAATTGGGGAACGCAGAGTCTTGATACTAGGTTTTCTCTGCTTACCCTCCTGTTTGCGAGATACAGCGTGAAGCTGTTTCAATTTTTTTTATAATGTAATTTTATTGATATATACATACTTGATATTGATAAAACAAATACTTTCTAAATATTTGTATTGTTTACTTTAAAGTTGTTGCTTTTCTATTGTTGCACTATCGAAAAGAAAATGGCGAATTGGAAGAGAAGGAATTCCACCTACTTCATTTCAAGTGAGTCAGCCAGATAACATATTTTAGACGTTTGTGATGTAATCTGCTAGTATTGGTTGATTTGAACATTTTTCGTACTAAGATAAAAGGGGTATTCTTGCTATTATTAGGTACTTTTTGGCGTCATTTAGTCAAACTTACTATTGTGCTCGAAAAAAGACATAATTTTAACGTATTCCTGGCTTAGAATAGGATCACCCTGGTTCCTAGTGGTGACCTAAGAGGCGACTAAAGTACGTGTGGGAGAGTCACGTCATCTGCAATGGTAACACGCATGGGCAGACTCGATCGGATCATTACCAACCCGGGCATTTAAAACCGGCGTGAGGTAGTAGCTTTATGCCACTGTGTTTCGCATTAGGTAACGCCGGGCTTCGGCGCCAAATCACCTCATAAGCTGGCAACGCAGCCAGTAGGTGCGTTGCCAGCTTCTCTGGTTTTACGTGACGACGGTGATCCTTTACCATCAGGTGTTCCGTACGTTCGTTTGCCATGTCTTTTTGTATAAAGAAAAGATGTTATAAAAAGAAAGAAATACTAAATTTGAATTCTGAAGCAACTATTCTTTCAACAAAACCGAAGATATTTTTAAATTTATAAAAGGTAGGTTGTTATTGAATATTACAGCAAAAGTTACAGTCTTCGAGCACGTATTGTAAGACAGATGCTTAAAACTTTTCAAGCTGCATCGAGTGAGAGGCGTACTTTAAAGAAGTAAGTATCTAAAAGCTTTCCGAGGTTGTATTGAACTGTTGACAAACCACTCGAAGACGGAGGAAGCGTTTACTTTGGTGAGATGTCAAGTAAAACGTTCATCTGAGGAGTCGTGTTCTTAGGATTCTTTAAGTTATTTGATGTTATGCAAATTAACATTAATGTAATTTGTTTGACTTGTAGAATGCAAAAAAAAGATGTGCTGAGAAAGATTTAAATATTTTTCTTATAAAAAAGAATTAAACTATAGAATATAGTATTAATCATATGTAGACAGAAGTTAAAATTTTAATAAATATTTTATTTCAGTCAAGATTATAAAATGTTAAAATATCAAAATTTCAGGACTGTAGGGTCAACGGGACAAATAACTTATACAAATCGATCGATAGATTAAGGTTGGTGGGCAAGTGCACATATTTTGTAAGAAATGAACAACATATAAATTTGTTATATTTGTTTTATGAAAGATCTATAAATTCAAATTTCTTAGTTTATTTATTTTGAAGTTCTCACTTTGCGCCAAATTTTAGAACTGTAATACCACGAGAAGTACCTTATAGGTTATGATAAAGCAAAATTCATACGAAACGGAAAAACAATGATGCATAAAAGCACGTATTTTGCGATTGTATTGACTTAGACTCTCGATTTCTTTTGTGCTGCCAGAGACCGAAGTTCTAAATATTTACCATAAAAGAAGCTTCTAGCTTCTAACCTCTACGTAATCTTTGCCTTGACAAGTAGGTAGACGGACAACAGAGTGGTCCTATAAGTGTTCTGTTTCTTCCTTTTGACGTATGGAATGAAAAATATTTTATTTCTGTTTATTCGATTTAATATATTGCATATAAATTCAAGGGAACATTAGCTTAAGTGATGGTTTTTACGATTGTACACATAGCAACCAGACAATGCAAGCTTTAACTGACTTAGATTTCTTCTTTTAAAACATTCTTTGAGTTCTTTATGTTACAATGTCCTTTGTTGATTGCATCTTGAGCAACTTACGGCCAAAAAGAAAAAAAAAACGAAACCTTAAATTTTTAATTAGACGTATATAAGATAAATATGAAAATAAGAAAATATTATATGTTTGTAACGGTAAACTGACTCCCGGTCCAGGAATTTCGAAAAAAAATAGTGTTCTTGTAAAGTATGAACATTTTAATACACATAATTCAAAATAATAATTTACAAAAGAAAATTAAATTTAAACATTATATTGTCAAAAAGCATGCAATTTGTTTATTCTTTATTTATTGTTTATATATATATATATATATATATATATATATATATATATATATATATATATATATATATATATATAACAATCATTAATTATTATAAAATATTAATAATAGATAGATATAGGATGAATATACTTGTTTAAATACAGTTCCTATTCTAATTCTACCATTCCATTGATTATATTAGTGTCATTGAATGATTTATTCTACGAAACCAATATAGAGCTATGCAGTGTTTACCTGAAACACCGTTGCCACGTAACAAACAGGCTCTTTTGGATTTGTCATGCTTTAAAGCGTTCAATCCTATCGATACATCGAGCATTACAGTGGGAAACAAAATGAAGCGCACGCTCAGTTTAGCTATTTAATTTTACTGTTTAATTGTGTAAATGCATGTTGCAAAGGCAAAGGGAACCTAGTGTTAATACACAACTCACTTTCTGCCGAATTCTGGAGGCATTGCGTGTTGAATAGCAGAACTCAACGCCGCGTGAAGTTGATTTAATTTTTAATTTAATTTTAACCTTTGAGTATGGTTGTACAAAATCGGTCCAGTAGTTTGTGTCATGTATAATTATAAATTCTATTTGTGATACGTGATAATGCAATTAAATGGCTGTACACTATAATTTTTATTTTAGGCGAAGGAGAAGGTTCGTACCTATTAAAACAAAAAAAAATACGTTTTCTTTGCCTTCTCTACATACCATAAAAATCCGTAAAGGTAGTGGTATAAATGTAGAACCAGTTTAAAAAATAGTGAAACATAAATATTTTACTTAAAATTGTTAGTCGGAGCTACGAGTTCTTAAGTGTATTTTCTTTAACCTAAATACTAAAATACACAAGTCACTTTTCTTTCCTCCTTTTATTTTAACTTGAGGGGACGAGCGAGAAGTTTGTAGATTCAAATTACATTGTTATATTATAAAAAGAGGCCGCTGCGGCACAGTAGTACAAGCGTGAAACTGTACACGCGATAGGCGGGTTTAATTCCCATTGGGGAAAAGAAATATTTATTTTTTTCTATACTCGCTCTGGCAGTACGCGTGGCGTTGAGTTACTCAATATGCAATGCTTCCAGAATTTGGCTGAAAATTAAGAACGGAAGTGTCGCATTAAGGGAACGGAATGTCTTAAAACCAGGTTCCCTCCCTTGCTTAATTTGGTATTTGCGGGATACTGCGATAAAAATTATATTACAAGTGTTTATCCAATTATTTTGGGGTAAAAAAATGTAAGCATTATTGGTTTTTGTTAAAAAAATACATACATGACGCTAGAAAACAATATTATTCCACCCATACCTTAAGGCATATAACATTACTTATTTATGATGTATATAGCTTTACAACTAATCTTAGATGTCCGATAAAACTGCTCAGTCGTCCCCTACAAGCCGGCCTTGAACTGTAAGTTAGGGAGACATCCCTCTATCCTCAAAGGCAGCTATTTGAATTGCTAATATTTGATGGCTATGGCTATTTTAGTTTTGTATTCTGAAGAAACTTTATCCTTCTCTCTTTATTTACTTCTTATATTACAGTTTAGGGAACCTCATAAACAGGAAATATACAAGGGATAAAAAGGGATCAAACTTTAGTAATCTACTAAAAAAACTTTTGAAATATATGTTTTTGTTGTTATAATATTATTTTTATCCCTTATACGTGATCTTGGCGCAATTGAGAAATATAACGGTTCTTGATTTAATTTACTCAAAGAAAAATATTCATAAGTTAAAATGTTTTGTTTACGGTCTGCTTCCACAAACAATTCAAGAGTATTAAAATTTAATACTTTTTATTTTATTTCAAATACGTTAATTAAAAATAAATATTCCTTCAGCCCGTTTTTAACGAGTACAATATACTGACTGATGTAAAACAAAGTCAGAACTGGTTAGTCTCTTTTTACGGTAAATTGAACTAAAAGGATTTGAGAATCAGACAGTGCCGGATGTAGCCGGAGCCGGTATTCCGGCTTTAGAAGCACCGGTTTTACATGCATTTTTTCTGGTGACCTGGTCTGGTCTTATCCTTTATGGTTGTATAGAAAAATGTTGTTGATACAAAATTTTACGAATATATTTTTGCTAAGTATTTTTTTTATTTATCTGACTTATTGATTTGGTTCTTGCTTGGGCATAATTTTGAACATTTGGTTATTATTATATTTCGTAAATAAAATATTATTTTAGTGTTATTACAATGTGAACGCACCCCGGTAAAATAGTCTCTTTACAGGGATCAGTCAGCCTATGTGCGAGTAGAAGCTGGCACGCTGGCAATCATATGTACGTCACTAGGGCTTGGTTGTTCAATTTGTATTTGGGCAGCTGTCTCCAAGGTGTGACAAAGTGGCATAGGAGGGACCAGAAGGTAAATTTCCTGCTGTACGGAAATGTTGCAGTGCTCATTGCATCATCACAATATGAGTTGCAGGCATTAGTTACTCTGATGTAAGGATGTGCAAATAATGGTTTAAGCCAGAATGCCAGTAACACGTTTTGATATTCGAAAAAATGAAAAATGAACTAAACAAGTGTATGAAGTAATGTATTTGGGAAGTATATTTATGTAGTAGAGATGGTGTGAACAAAATATATGGGGGAAAGCATATTGCAGCCCAAACAGCCTAAATTGTATAGCTGCATATAACGCGTGAAGCAAAAAAAAAATAATATTAATTAGTTAATGATAATCGGTGATAATCGGTGATCGATATTCGAAAATACAACTTCTTTATAGTAACTGTCATAAAATACTTTAATCAGGATTAAATTGGCCTTTGGAAACTTTATACGATACTTAACTCAGTGTCACTATTCGTTGTTCGTAGACTAGGGATCGTTTGTACGCTGTAATGACAAAGACTGGAATTTCTAATTACTAGTACTTGGTCGGTAGCTTATAATGAGGCGGATGAATTTGATCTTTACCATGTCAGTAAGAAATTAATTCTCGTTCAAAGGAATATTTTACCTACAACGACTTTATTTGAGTTTATGCTAAGTTTGGAAAGAAAAAATTGTAAAAAGGTGGAAAAGCTGGGTGGGAAAGGGAGGTTTACTCTATTTTTTAAACCGTCACATACTCATAGAAGAAAAAAAAGGAATAGTAAGCGTTGGAAAATATTGGAGATATTAGTGTTCTAAATTACTGTTACAAAAAAAGTGAAATTAGAGCTGCCCACTAGATTTCTATTCAAATGGAGTTAGGAAATGTTTACAAAACTACTATTAGAACAAGGTACTTGTGTAAGCGATTAGGATAATTTTCGCAAAAGCAAATTAGCTCCATGTTTAAAGTGTCATTTCAAATTATTTCTGCGTAAATAAATTACCGCGCTAGCATTAAATTAAAATTAAAAATATTTCAAATGTAATAACATTCTCGGATACAATTTCCAATATATTTTGCTCAAAGAATTCCTCATTTATTACGTCAAATAAGTTCAGATTGATTAAATTGGTTCAGAGCAGGCAAGAGCAGCGTTCAGGAAGCCGGATATCCGGTCTTAGTATTGCAGCAAAAGTGGCCAACGAAGTATACAGAGAAACTCAACTACTGCAAGGATTTATATTTATTTTTCTTATTTATTTCATATTTTGTAGCAACGATGTCTTGAACTATTCAATATTATATATAATGATGTATGTATCTCACTATTGTATTTTACAAAATATGGCTGTTTATTGAAATTAAGAATGTCGTATTGTAAGTGATGTACTTATACGAATACACTTATTTACTATATAACCATATTAAATATAAAAATAACTACTTAATAATAATAAGTAATAATATTATATACCTCATTTTTTTGATTTGAGGCCGCCGCACCTCGAGCCGCTGCGCCACGACGGCCTCATTTGAGGCCTCACAAGGTGTGACTGTAACGCGTCGGTAATGGGTTCAATTCTCACTCGAGGAAGTGAAATATTAATTAACTTTTATATTTCTATTTGTTCGCTCTGGTATCGAGGCAAAACGCGGCGTTGAGTTCTGCCACTAAAAACACAATGCCTCCAGAAATCGGCAGAAAGTGGGGAACGGAGTGTTTTAACACTATGTTCCCTCTGCGTACCCAGCCATGTGCGGGATAAAGCGTGAAGCGGAATACCTCATTTCTTATATGAAATAGTCACAAATAAAATCTTAAATTATCTAATTTGAATATAATCTTAATTTAAAAGTCATTGCTCAGCGCACAATTATTTGTAGATATATCAAGAAAATTAATATAATTATAATAATATCTGTGCTGAATTATAAGCCCGATAAAGTATAATATTCGAAATATATAAATATTATAATTTAATGTAGAAACTTAAATTCATTTAAAACACGCTCACATTGTTGGTTTGCGTCACATTTTCTATTCAACGATAGTGCCGAAGTTAGATTAAAGCACCTAACATAAAGTGTATGTCCCAAGACAAGGACACGTCCCGTCCTGCAGCGCTTGGCTCTTTTCCAGTCATTGCTTATAGTAAAACCATGTTCGGATCGCTTTTACAGTTCATAAAAAACGTGTCGGCCTTATTTCTATAAGGTTAGGTATCTTTACTGATATAAGTTTTTCTTACCTTCACGCTATTTTCTGCACATAACAGGTTAGGCAGAGGGAACCTGGGAACCTGTTATATAATAGTGTGTTCCCATTAAGACGCTTTCGTTTTGTTTCCTGACTTTCTTTTTGTCCACTAAATTGTGGAGACATTGAGTGTTGAATGACAGATCTCATCGTCACGTTCAGCCACAGACACAGAGCGAAGAAAAAAAAATTGGATATTTTGTTACTTCGAGTGGAAATCGAACCCACAACCTATCGCCTTTACAGGCACACTGCTGTAGGTCCTGCGCCACGACTGGCCTCTATATTATTGTTATACTTATAGTAATTTTTCCAAAATAGATTAATCTACTAGCTTGATCCAGCTACGATTATAACGAAAAACAAATCAAGACGATCCTCAATAGTCTTAGATTGAATGAAACTTCATTAGTAAGAATTATTAAAATCTGACTTACTTTACATTACAAGCCAAATAAGAGATAAGATAATCGATATACAACGTTATACTTATTCCTGTCAGACCATAACAGTCGCAGTCGTAAAAATTTACGAGATTTTAACGGTCTTATATATATGTTAGCTTCTGTGTATAACTGATACTGTGATGGCTGTTTGTATATTTAATATTGTGTACATATATATTTGAGACGATTAGCGTTCAAAAGTGAAAGGTTGTGAGTTCGATTTCCACTATAAGAAATTTAAAAAAATTACAAAATGAAAATCATCGCGATGATTTTTGCTCTAATAAAGTAAAAATGCGGTGACGAGCTCCACCACTCATCACACAATGCCTCCAGAACTCCGCCGAAAATGAGAAATAGTGTATTAATAAGAATGAAGTGTTTCAAAAAGTGTTCCTAGGTTCCCTCTGCCTATCCGCTATGTACGTGACACACTGTCCATCTATGTTATTGTGCTTATATATACACTAACTAGAATTTTCAGTCTTGCCTTGATATAAATTTGCATCACGTTTTTAGTTTCACGATGGTGCCAAAGTGAGATTTCTCTTGGTTTATTTGGAGTCAAGCACGACTTATTTCGGCAGGACTTGGCACCTATCGCTGGACGGACATGATCTGTTTTTTTAGTATTCTGTTAAAGTGTCATTGGCATCGTTACTCGCTTGGTGGACGTTTCAGGGCAAATATTTCAGCGTGAAATATTTTCGACTGAGTTTCGGGCAGCTCTACAAATTATGATTTATGTTCTTCATGTTCATATGAACTTTGCTTCTGTCAAAGCTATTCGTGTTGTCTCAATTTTACATTGTTGTTAGTTATTGTCGTTTTTGTTCTCTTGTCATAAGGCGAGCGCTACGATTTCGTAGCGTTCTAATTTAATTACTTGTTTTTGTGAAGTAGTTGGCTCTATGTAGGAAAAATTATATTTTAATTAACATTTATTTTTTATTTAACCAAAAAAATGCTCCTAACGTAAAGAATAAAAAAAAATATATTTAACGAAAATTTTGCATAAGAAATGTTTTGCGCTATATGTATTTTTTAATATAATAATAATAAAAAAATATAAAGATAGATAAATCTAGAAATAGATAAATCATTAAAATCGTCTAGAAACAATACAGACATTAACACCAGTATAATAGAAATGGATCTGTCGTAGCGCAGTTGCGGCGAGGGACGCGATTGTCTCGCCGCCGACTGCTGTTCTCCTAAAACGTGACTTGCATTGCGCTCTATGTATGTGTCGGCTGAATATACACACAGACAATACCGTTTCGTGTTCTTCTATATATATATAGATTATTAGTAAAGATAATATGAATAAATAAGTTCATTTTATTATATATTATAAGCAAAAAAGTGTTGAAATTTTTAAAATAGATATAACTATATGTGCATTTTTAATTTCCTTTCATTTATCATTTTAAATTGTGTATTTTTGTTCATGACCTTATCGTATATTTTGGTCAGTGTTTCTGTGAAATAGCAGAAACAATAAAAATAAATATATATACACAAATCATCTGTATGTTTACTATCGAAGTGGAGTATTGTAGTTGTAGCAGTAGCATAAGATCAAAAATTTATTTACTTTTATATATAAATAATAAGATGTGGTAAGCTAAGTGGCAATGGGCGGGGCATATTTGTCGTAGAGCTGACGGCCGCTGGGAAAGACGTGACTCAGAATACTAAACGTTCGGTGGGACGACCTCCTGCTAGATGGACCGACGACCTAAAGAGCCCAAAGAGCTGAAGATTGTGTGTGGTGGCGAGAATCGACGGCTGGCGATGATGATAATATATAAAAAATATATAGCAGGTAATATACATACGAGTTTCATTAATATTAATGCAAAAAAAGTCAGTTATATAATAATATATAACTTAATAATAAAACGTAATTTAAACAATGGAAAATAAAATATAAAGCACAATATTTTATGGGAGATTTATATACAAAATAAATAATAACATATTAAAATGTCCGTGTTCCTACATTAAATTTCACAACATGTTATTTCAATTACAATTACGAAACTCCATTCATTAAAATTAAGTGCATGCTTTATTTTACGTAACCTATTTATACATGAAGAAGTAAAAATTTTTGTTTCACTCTGTGTCTCGTACACAGCAGGGTAGGGAGCATAGTGGAAGTAGGGAACCGAGTGTTATATACTCCGTTCCCTGCTTTCCGCCAAATTCTCCAAAGCATTGTGTATTTAGTGGCGCAACTCAACGCTGCGCTTTTCCTTGGTGCCAGAGCGAAAAAATGAAAATACTATCAAATTATAAATAATTCCCCTGAGAGCTAATCAAACCCACAACCATCGCGTTACAGCCACACCCTTTAGACCCAGCGCCGTGAAACGCAAAAATGTAGTTTCATATAATATAAATGTGTCAGCAAAAACCTAAGTTGTAATACAAGTCACGTTTCGAGTGAACAACAGCTACCCCGTGGGATGATTCTAAATGATCGTTCTTCAGCGCCACCGCGTCGCTGATAGCTTTACGCCAACCCATTCTTTTAAATTAACTGCTATTACGGTTACTTTCAAAGAAAGAATGTAAAATGAAAAATATTACAAACAAAATAGTAGTTAATGAAATTAAATTTGAATATGAATCGCTTATGGTAATGATTTTATCTAGTAGTTTTGTTTAAAAGAATAAAAACCAGAGTCACCAGTTACGAATTAAGTTTCAGATACTTATCTAATAATTAATGCTATCTTACAGGACGATTGTAGGTTACTACTCGTACAATTTGTTACATTGTCAAATTTCAAATAAGTATGTAAAAATTAAATAGGTGGGTCAAATTTGTATCTGCTAGATATTGCTATTCGAGACCTGTGAAAGCAAAAATTATAGTTTGTCTGGCAGACAAGACTGGTACTGATAAAGGCCCGGGCCTTTGTCAGCCAGTGCTCAAACTGGCATTAAGTATTTAAGATATTAATAATATTGAATATTTTTGCTAATAATTATTAACTTCTAATTTAATTTGCTTAGCGAATGACAGAACACACAATAATTGGCTTTTCTCTAACAGATAGAAGTCGTAATAATAATAAGTCATTTGTCAGTAAAATCAGAACACTGAAGTTGAACTGGGCTGGCCATGTCTCTGTTCAGGCGTACCAACAGACGATGAATATGACTGCGTTTAGACAAGTGGAGTATAGTATGCTCTTTATTTCCATGATGAACAGATTTGAATGAGATGCGATGATGCGTGGGAGTCGAACCCACACCCGTCACTTTTACAATCTTACCTTTGTGCCATACCTCCACAACGGCTTAAATTAATTCTCAACAAATAAGTGTTTTAATCAGAAGATTAATATATTTTACTTATATATAAATAGTATTTGAATAAAAAATATGAGAGAAAAAATAAAATAAAAAAAATAAAGGCCAAAATTAAAACCTAGATGAATATTATAACAAAAAAAAGTTTAAATTACTCTGCTAAACTTTTAACTGATTGTTCCGTGTTGCATGCATACCTCATAACGTGCCTGGCGGCGTCGGTCACGTGGATGAATAATAACATAGATGTAACGGTCGTACTACGCGGGTACCTGTCCTGGCAAGTAATTACTCAACATACAAGTGTTGCTACATTTTTTTTGTAATTAAAAAGTATTACAGTAGTGACGTAGTAGCTTGTCATACAATACATTTATAATTTTACAGGTTGGAGACTCGAATGCTCTAATTTATAACTTCAAGCTTTTGAAGGCTTGGAAGAATTAGAATATTTGATATTTATGCTGTTTGGCTTGCAATACAATGAGACCGTCGTGGCGCAACGGCACAACGGTGTGACTGTAACGTTTGTGGGTTCAATTCCCACTCGAGGAAGTGAAATATTTATCGAGGTAAAGTGCGGCGTTGAGTTCTTCCACTCAACACGCATTCGGAGATTCAGCCTCCAGAATTCGGCAGAAAGTAAGGAACTAGTGTCTTAACACTAGGTTCCCTCTACCTACCCTGCTATGTGCGGGATAAAGCGTGAAGCTGATTTAATTTTTGATTTAGTTTATTTTATTTTGAAATATTCTGGGTGTAGCAAATCACATACCTCTAGAATCTTTTAATTATTATATTTATTTCACTGTAAAATAAAGAGTTTTCTATTAAGGACATAACAATTTTGTATCTTCATATAAACGCACTTTTAGCTTTTTTTTACAAAGTGTCAAAGTTCAAACGCTAGCTCAAGTCAACATTTTTATTATCGTAAAGTTTATGAACCAGCAACGTTTAGAAGTGATTAAAAATTACTACCGAGTCGGTGGTAGCAACTTTAAAAGCGCTTACTCCAATTTTCTGCCGTAGCTCACTTCTGGCTCAATGACTTTGTTAATAAGCAAAATATACGTTATTAATCAGCAACAAATCCACATGTGCTTCATGAGACACCGTTGCATCCGCAAAAAAATACTATTTGGTGCGGTTTTCATGCCGGAAGTGTGATTGGGCCGTATTTTTTCGTGGATGAAAACGACCGTCATGTTACCATCAATGAAGAGCGTTATCGTGCTATGTTGGAAGAATATTTGTAGCCAGAATTGGATGGACTTGACATCAACGATATGTGGTTTCAACAAGGTGATGCCACTAGCCGCGGAGAGCTAAATTGACCTAAATTGTTATGTCCTTAATGGAAAACCCGATAATAGAACACTCGTTAATATTATTTAAAAAATTATTATAAGTATACATTTACATTAACCATTGTAATTTGATGATTTAGAACAAAATATATATTTTTAATGTAAACTATATGTAAAAATATTCTTGTGATAGGTGTCAGTACAGTACAAATTATAGAACGTGTTAAATAATTTAAAAATAACAATAGAAAGAAAGTAGTATCTTAAACTATCATTTATATTTGAAATATATTATAAAACAATAATGAGACCTAGATGAGAAAGTAGTATTATTGGATGTGATTCCGTAGAGCTTATCTCCGGACCTTACGGGACTCATTAGACCTTGATTTATAAGTGAAAATTGTAAATTTATCACGTATATATTCCGCAGTTAATGGCTAAGGCCATTCTGCGGTTTACCGCAAAACTAAAATTCCGGATTAAAGTTACCAGATAACCATTATTAATGGTTTTGGTGAAAATAATACCGAGTTTTCATATAAAATTGGTTTTGTAATTACTATTTTATTTACGTTATTTAAAATCTGTGATAAACATACTCCGCTCAAACTGTTTGATGTTGGATCTTTTCAAATGTTTTTATTATCTATCCACCCATCTAATGGATGGATAGATAATAAAAACGGGCAACGTGGTAAAAGGGGCATGATGACAGTTCTGAGTTCGAAAGCATTTCAGAGAATTGACGCTGTTTACTCCGGCCGTGCAAGTCTTTCTCGGGAAAACGCTGAACAGTGCCGAAATAAACTTGTGTCTTCGGTTGAGTCATCCCTCGAGAATGTCCCTTTATGGGGTGAAAGGAACTTGGTTTAATTTAACCCTCTGAAGACACAAGTTAGCGCGTTAACCACTAAAAAAACCCCATTTATCGTATCGCCAGTCTTTCAGAACACCCCTCTTACAGCCGCGCCCAGTATCAGCATATTGGGCCTTAATAT
>DWGR01001974.1:0-14668 GCA_018247715.1 Heliconius burneyi
CAAACTATACCCAAGATAAGCAAGTAATTTGGACCAAAAGTGCCACATTTCGTATTCGAGTTGCGGTCGCTCATTTCCTATGGGAAAGACGTTCTGGCGATTGATGGTCTGAAGGGTGAAAGGTGAAAAGTATAGCAGCGAAATTAAATAAGCTTGAAATATTTGATAAATCTCAGTCGTTTAAAGGAGATATGTTTGTAGTGTCGTATACGGGGTAAAAAAGGGTTTTGTTTCTGGGATTTTAGTCTTTTTATGATGACTGGAACATTGATATCAACTATTACATATAAAATCTATTGAATCAGAATACAAATTGTAAAAATCTTTACTTAAAGAGTAAAGACTTTTTTAATGTTAGGCTAAGTGAAATATGTGTAGGTACTAATCCACATCGGATTAATAATTTATTTATAATACTATGTACCACACAATATGCTCACCTCATCTATTTTTTATGTAATCCTGTATATAAAAAAATCAAATATGAGTAGCTTGTCTTTTATTAGATTCCATTCTTCTTTTATCTTTTCCTCTCGTTGTACGAGTAGCCTTAACGCAAGAGAGAGAGCCGCGTGTGTCTTATGATAGATTAACAACCACACTACCAATAAGATCACACGCCGGGCTCGCTCTACTTGCTTTCTTCTTAACTCTTCCATTTTTCTTGAATCATAGGAAGTAAATGTCCTCGTTCATTCGATGAACCTTATAAGAATTACGAGAATAAAGTTGTAGAAAGTACAATATAAACAAAACCACTGAGGCTAGTGGCTTCTACCTTTGGCATGTTTCGGCGACATTGTTTGTTAAGTGAGAAACACCAATGTCTCAGCTACCCTGCAATGAATACATATTTGTTTTTGAAATCGATTATAATAACATTTTAATGATCTTAGTCTCAACAACAGAGTTACAATTTAGACTTCCGGTATAAAAATAAAGTTCAAAACACTACCTTTACATTAACCTGATAAATATTATGGTGGTATCGCCCCCACCTTCCCTATTAGGACCCCGGTGACCCCTTGACCCCACAGTTACACGCGTTTGCAATCAGGTTGACATAGCTTATTACCTTTGATTAGTATATCGTTCATATTGCTTAAATAAAATATGGAAAAAGGACTCATTTGACATATTAATTGGAAAAGAGTGTTAGGGTAAACTATAACTCCAAACTTTGTATACATGGACTATACAATGTAAAGTCCCGTGCTCTCAAATACTTCCCAACACTGAGTTGTCTGTCAGTCAGTAGCTTATATAGATAATAGTACATTAACTATTTGAGAATAATTCGATATAGATTATCATAAGATTCATTTCGGCGCCACTGTGTACTAGTTGGCCTCCTTCGCTTAACTATTGTAAGAAAATCAGGTGGCTCTTAGTGGGCTAACACAACACCGCGTGTAGTGTTAAGATACTTCTAGTGTTAAGGTACTCCGTTCTCCGCTCTTCTTCTCTTCACTAAATTCAAAACATTTACCTTCGAGAGTGAAGTCCACACGAGAGAAGCAACAATGTCACCTATACAGTTAGATGATGTTCTGTTGCGAGCGCGTATATTAATTGTATGTAAATATTAAGCTATATTTTATAATATAATAACCAAAAGCTCCACCGGAATTTGATCTGAATGTTTGTATGTATGATATATATACATATATATGTTAATAAGATATATAGTAAACATTATTTTTCATGTATAGCGACGTCGTTTTCGGGAACTTTGAAGGAATTTAGAGAAATCATTTCTTAGTGCTCTGCACTTCACTCACTGCCTGAAGGCGAAGTTAAGTATGTGTGTACATATATAAGTTAAGCAAAATGTTTGCATCAGTGGGATATTTTTTCAGGCTTCGTAATTTTCTACCTAATCTAACAAAAATTGTGTTAGCACAATTTCTCCTTTTACCAATACTTGATTATGCTGACTCTTGTTATCTTGATTTGAAAGAGGAGCAATTAAAGAAGCTTGAGCTAATACAAAATCTTGCTATTCGGTTCATCTTTGAATTAAAAAAGTACGACCATGTCTCTGACTTCCGTAGAAAGCTCAAGTGGTTCCCAATCCGTCTTCGCAGGAATACTCATGTTCTCCATCATCTTTACTGTGTTATATTTAATCCATTAACCCCACCATACATAAAAGAACGTTTTGTTTTTTTGGGGAACTCTCTTTTCCGACGTCTGCGTTCTGAACTAAATTTAATTCTAAAATTCCTTCACACTCCTCTTCCTTCCTCAGCAATTCTTTTACCATCACATCTAAAACTAACTACATTTTCAAGCTCTCTGAACTTCTTGAAACCTAAAATTGCTACCTAAAAATCTATACTTATATAGTATGTATGTACGTATGTAAGTATTTATTAATGTATGTATGTACGAGTATGTAAGTATCAATAAATATGTCGGTAATATATGTGTGCTGTCTGCTTTATAAATTTATTATAATTATTATATATACCCCTAACCCTTTTCCTTCTCGTTATATTCTATGCCTTAAGGTTCCCTGGAAGAGATCGCTGTTTTAGCGATAACGTCGCCTCTTTTACATTTTCGTTTTTATTTTTTGTTACCTATTTTATTTATATCTCTTTAATGGGTGTACATGAAGAGTATTATTATTACGTAGGCTACATGTCAAATTTAAACTTTTTAAGCCCAGTAGCGTGGGCATTGTCGGCTATTCACTCAGTAACGGAAATAATATACATATATCAAACTATAGAATAGATTAAATTGGAGTCAAACAAAGCCGCGGCATCCGACATGTATAGTATATTAAAAATATTTCCACATCAAGGTGGCTTTATATTCACTGTACACTTACTCCTTTGCCAAAGGCTTTTACAACAAAATGAATCAATATAATCGTCTTAAAAGATTTACGATCCCTCCCACGCTTACGTACCCGTATAGCCTCACATTCATTTTATGTTACAGGTATTTTCGGTCCAGTTACTTTTCATATAAATAATTTATATTTAATGCATAACGGTGTATGTACTACGGTATATTTGTGTAATTGAAGTGTATCAACTGATCCCAGTTGAGATACGTTTTCTTATGTTAAGTGTACGCGTGGCTTTATCTTGTAAATTAATTCAATGATACAAAACGCAATGTTCTGAATGTCGGGCGGTGCGTGCGGAGGGGAGCGTCTTACAGAATGGGGGCTTGCCCTGCTATATGCGGGATGTAACATGAAGCTAATGTATCAATATTATAAATGTTAATAATGTAATAACTGTTATTTATCAGGATAGGCTTTTTAAACAAAAGCTCAAAGCTTAAAAAATCTATATAATGTTATTTATAACAGAATTATTATAACATTATAATAACAGCTTCTAAGTTCAATATGGGTATTGAAGCAGCTATCTCCTCTCACAATTGACAATCCACAGATGATTGACGTTACATATAAATGCTCGAATATATAGAGTTGGCAGAAAGTATTCAAATCCAAACCTTCTTACATACATTATTCATATTTTGGCGAACAGCTTATTCATTGGAATACTTTTAGAATATGTATGTGATGTGATTCGTCAATGCAAAAGTAAAACGCAATCTTAGACAATTGACTATATAACACGAAATGTCGCAATTTTTTGACAATGTTTATTAAAATTTAGAAAAAAAAAAGAAAAATCTGAAAAGTGAAAATTTACAGGTGTTTAATAGAAAATAGCTTTATGCGGGATACAGCATGAAGATCAAAAAAGTTATTTAAAATAATAATTATAGGTAAAATTATAGTATAGTGTAGATAGTATATTCAAGTTTTAGAGCGCGGAAGCGTTTTGACTTTGACCGCCTTTCGCGACCCCGTCACCCCCCTCCCCCCTTGGTCAGGCGGGCGGACGATCAATGAAAAAATTTGTTTCAATTTGTAGTTGTAATCTTTTAGTAAAAATGTATAATGTAGGTAGAGAGATTATTAATTTTTGTTTACAGTGAGTGGGCTCGTAGAGTTAATAATTTTTGTGTTTATAATACTAACAAGTCTCTATAATACACAAAATAGATAATGGACTTTTGTTTCCAAGTGGTCCGTATGAACTACACTGTCATTTATTTTCACATCTTAATTATTTTCGTTATCTAATTATCATTTTAAAGACAATATCTATAGATTAAATACTAAAGTTGCTACCAATTCAATGAAGCACCTATCTTGTAGCAATAATGTCGCATATAATAGATAGTTGTGTAATTATTATTATTTTTAATAGTTATTAAATAATAAGAAATCATTTTAAAAATAAAAATATATAATTACAGACATTCAAATATTAAATTATGCTATTATGTTGAGAGTACTCCATTTGACTATCGGCCATATTGGCCGTTGATTTGATTTAATCTATGATTTGTTCAGAATAAATAGTGGTGTTAATGTGAGGAGTGCTCACGTCTTCTTCTGTACGTGTGTACATCTTCCGTGTGCAGACGGCAATAAGTGATACAGTTTTATTACGTCATATATAGATATCAAAGAAATATCTGTAATTTTATTTGCGCTACGTTGCAGATTTAGACGCCGCAACTTTTTTAATCATCACAGCCTTTACTGACGATGACGTCATATCAGTTATCAGATTTCAGTTCGACCCATACATTTTCTTTTCAACTGTAAAAAAATCAATAAATAACAATAAAAACCTCAAATCATCAAAATCATTGGCCATTACTCTGTCAAGTTCAATTTACGGACGACGCGTTACGATAGCGGAGGATTTACGCGGTCCGGGCGGGGCGGTGCGGGGCGGGGTGGGGCGGGCGATTTTGAATGTATGTATATGTGTTTATGACATATTGTGTGTGCCCATGTTCCGCTTGCCTCTGTTATCAGTAGTAGAGTTTGGAAAACTAGTGATCAGCTGTGTGGTTTATTTATATATTTCAAGGTGAAGGGAGGCAGTTGTGACTGAAATCGTGACAATTGTTAGTTCGATTTCCACTCGGAGTTATAATAATAATATTTTTTTTTTATATTTGCGCTCTGGTAGACAACACATGGCGTTATGCTCCGCCATTCAATACACAATGTTTTGAAAAGTGACAAACAAATAGTTCCCCAATTTTACTCTGCTATTGAAAAAAGGATATGATTTTTTTTATGGTATAAGGACAAGGCAAACGAGCGTTCGGGTCACCTGATGATGTTATTAATAAGTCATTAAAAAAACAATAACCAATTATTAAAAATATACTAGTAACCGTCATGCTCTGCATTGATAAGTAAAGTGCGTCAACATGCTGTGAAAATTATACGTTTCGTGTGTTAACATCAGTAGCCCAAGCACGAATAACTCGAAAAGTATTCGAATCGTTGTCGATACCAATTTGTATAGCATGTTGTTCAATTCCTATACAAATAGATATCGACAATGATTTGAATACTTTCGATAGTTATTCATGCTTGGGCTACTAAAGGCATTCGATTCCCGGTTGAAGCGAACACCCCTATATTATAAAAATATTTAAGCGATAAATTGATTTGAGCTAAGTTAGCTAAGCTGGTTAAAATTGAGCTATTATTTTTTTATTATTTTTAAGTAAAATTAATTTATTTGGATTTTCTGTGCCTTTGAACTTATTTATATTCATGATAATTTCCTACGAGTACCAGATAAATTATTATTTTAAAATAATACAAATATTTTATAGTATAATTACAAAAAGACAAAACGTAATCTTCCCGTTCTATGGGAATCTTCTCTTAGTACCTTCCCTACACTCGCTAACACACACCAAATTCCACCTTTTAAGTCGAGTATTTCGGCTGTAAGTAATCTGTCAGTCACTCAGTAACGGCTCTTCCGTTTATGTCCAAATATATAGACAAGATACCGACCAGCGCCACAGTCATTGCATACCTCTTAATATCTCATCTACTCTCTTTAAGCAAACTTTTCGGTTATACTCGGCTTTTTGGATACCTGAAACAAAAAAAATGTATTTTAATGATAAAATAGAGTATTATATCATACAATTAGAGCTAGTTAAAGTCTCAAATCAAAATAATACAAATGGTTATGTAATAATCTAAGTCTATAGTAACATTATAAAGAATGTGTCATGTATTAATTCTTAGTTATCATAAATATATATTATTTTATTATAAATTTTATTATAAATTTTTATAGCTTAGGAACCTGGGAACCTAGTGTTAAGACATTTCGTACCCATTAAGGTACTTTCGTTCCCCGCTTACAGCCAAATTCTAGAGGAATGACGCGTTGAGTGGCGGAACTCAACGCCGCGCTTTGCCTCATTACCAGAGCGAGGAGTTGGAATCGAACCTATCAACTCGAGCCGTCGCAGTTACAGTCACACGTTGCGTACCCACACCGCGATAGCTTCAAAAATATATTATCTATAATTTACTCTTACAATCTCGTCGTCTATTATTTAAAAATAGACGATGAGTGTTTCTTGGTTTTAAAATAGTGATTAAGGACACTTGATTCGTATTCTAATCAAAAAGTGATTGAGGTGAAGCTTTGCATTTAACTATATATAATTTCAACTATAAGACATCAAGGAAATAACACCTTCACAAATTTTCTAAAATTGTCACATTAAAACGTGGTAGCTATCGGCATATTAAAATTTATATTTAAAGATGTTTGCTACAAAGGGAAACCTAGTATCCTATTAGGACACTCCGTTCCCCAGCGGAGCTCAACGCCGCACTGCACATGCCAGAGCGGAATTAAAAAATTAAATCAATCCCCCGAGTATGGAGCGACGTCACAATCGTTGCGTTTACAGTGACACGGTCTCACTGAGCCACGCGGTGTCAATAAAATGAATTGAATGTGATAGTCGTTTAAATTCATAATTTCATTTCTATACAAGTTAGCCTCGCAAACGCATTCGTTTAGAACAGATAAAGGTAAACGATTTCGGCCCTAAAGGCCTGATTTCCCAACACGATAACAATTTGATCTACCCGCGCGCCGGCCGCGTCCGGAGCCGCCGGAGACAAACACTGCGATCCCTTGCGTTCACAACATACTTGTAGGTTTTTACTAATATAGCGGATATTGATTTCCTGAATTTTAGTATGCGATGACACGTTAGTGATAGAAATCTCTACTTTTTGTATGTAAAGTAATATGTAATATTTTCTCGCTGAGTCACGAATATAGTACACGGAAGGAAACTAGAGTTAAGATATTCCGTTCCCCACGCGACGACTATTTTACGAGACATTGTGTGGTTTCGAGTGAGGATCGAACACAATCGCGTTGACAGTCACACGACAGTACTGTCCGTATAATGTAATATTTATATTTACTCGCTCTAATAATAAGATGAAGCGCGTCCTCGATTTCCGCTAAACATGCAATGTCTCAAAAACTAAGCGAAAAAAAGATAAAAGAGATTTTAAGATCACCTCTGTCCAAGTTGCCATGTGGAAAAAGCCGGGAACTTTTCAACCACTTACTACAAAATAGCTGTCATTAAAAATTGTGGACAAGCCGCAAAATTCACGAAACCAGTTAAGGCAATTCGTAAGCAGTGTTTGTCTCTTTTGCAGGTGGAATATCGTTCCGGGGGACGTTTTTATCTCACGTTTTAGTGTCAGGAAATTAGTTTGAATTTTTGTCTTTTTAAAAGAATCTCATTTAGATAACGTAGCTTTCGTGTAAACTTGGCATTGTGAGAAATTAAGTACCGTTTAGCTAAATGTCCATTATTTGCAATGATTAGTAGGGTCAAGCCAGTTTTAGATACCGTCAAATAATACTTCAATTGAAAGTGAACAAACCTCCGCACACAGTAGGGTTGGCAGAGGGAACCTAGTGTTAAGATACTCCGTTCCCCACTATCTACCGAATTCTGGAGGCATTACGTGTTGAGTGGCAGTACTCAACGCAGCGCTTTGTCTCGACACCACAACGAAGAAATGGAAATATAAACGTAAATAAATATTTCACTTCCTCGAGTTCCTCGGGGTGTGGGTTCCACCTACAACTGTCGCGTTACAGTCACACACTTGTGCCGCTGCGCCACGACGGCCTGAACAGACACATTCGAATATATATTCGTATACATAAGTATATAAATTAAAGTAGCCCCACACTTTTTAGGGGAAGGCAGCTTTCTCAGCTTCGTGTTTAAATCCGTTCTCCGTTCCTTACACATGCCTAATTTTAGCGGCGGAACTCCAATCTCGCTTGCTTGCTCCCTTTATCTATTAAAGTGGGGATCGAACCCATAGCAAAGAACAAATCAATAGAAATAATATAAAAAACATCAGCGTTTCGATTTCCCACATCTCTAGAGAACCCCCATATTCGAAGGTAACCAATTCTTTTATCGCATCAACAAACGCATAAATCACAGGGTAACAATACTTTCTTCCCAAGCAACGCCCACGGACCAATTAGTCCCCTTACAGCATCCCGCATCTCACCGAGATCCTGTATCCTCTCTAAATATATTAAAATTTCACCGTAATCCGAATAATTGCTTCGACATTGATTAATCGATGGTTCTGATTTCTGAGATAATGCTAATTGCTCATTGGGAATGAAAATGTGAGTAAATAAATTGTGAACATTACATTTTCTTGCTACTTGTTTTGTTTACAATAAATTTGTAAGAGCCAGTGTGTGTAAGTTGAATATGACATACAACGCTGCGCATAGGAATCTGAAGCTTGACATTTAACTTCCTTGGGAGTTCTTCTTTTATGGTGACTTAACACGATAGAATTAAAGCGCCCCGCTTTAACATTTTTACTATCACAACTGAACCACGATTTATATTTTATAATTTTTTCACTACTTTGTTTTTTACAGCTTCTTGTTTTATTTCCAAGCGCTTAACGCTACGGTGTCCGTTTATCTCATTGGCCTCGAGTCATCTTTTCTCATGATATTCATCCATTGTCATCGAAACTGATCTTCGAAGGTCAGCTGAGGTTCCCTCGTTGCATCTGTTACCACCATATTTATTCTAGTAGTAGGTATTTTAAATAGGCATATCTGTCTGTACCTGGCTGTATATCTGGCATTCAACAAACATGTTAGTGTCTCCCTAACTCAACAGTTTCATACGCTATAGCGTAGTGGCCATAAAAGTCCTGCACTTCAAAGTTGCACGGCGCCCTATAAACAGCTGCTCTCGACAATCCCATTACAACTTTTACTGGAAAATAAAAATTCAATGGTGAGAGTGCAGAACAGATGATTTACGATGTTGTTTCTTTGTACGAACAAAGTTTAAGAACTGGCCACAATATGATCTGTCCGCCAAAAATTCTTTTTACTTCTTACTCGTAAGTTCTTCTACTCTACATAACATGTTATGTTACATGTTACTACATACTCTACGGTACATTTTTTTGTAGAAAAAAAATTTGGAAATAATAGCTGACCTAAAAAAAGTAGCTTCACGCTATATGCGATAGCAGACTGGGCATAGGGAACTTAGTGTTACGGCACTCCGATCTATTTGACCTCGGGGGCAAGTCGCACTCGCATTCGCATAAGCTAATTTCCAAATAAACTACAAATAAGCATAAACAAGCTATAATTTATAAATTTAACCAATTATTTCAAAAATTGTAAAAAATATCCATAAGCCCCGAGTGCATAAAACTAAAAAGAAAATAAACAAGTCCAATAGTTTATTAGGATAGAAGAGTCAGGACCTCTTTAAATTATGCGCGGTTTTATTGATTGAAGAATGACTAAATTTATTTTTCACTTTTTTGCTAGGATTCATTATGGTAATGATAATCATTATGTACCTTTTTGAAATCCTCGTATTGAGCTTTTGAATTTGATACTTATATTGTTGTATTCGAAGGCATATTTTTTTTCACTAAGTCCAATGGCGTCCCACAGCCCCCATGATTTTTTTTAACGTCACCTATTTAAAAACATTTTTTTCTGTGTGTTTCCGGCTTAGAATAGGATCATTCTGGTACTGGTGGTGTCCTAAGAGGCGACTAAAGTACGAGTGAGAGAGTCACGTCGCCAGCAATGGCAACACGCATGGGCAGACTGCACCGGATCATTACCACCCCGGCATTTATAACCGGCGTGAAGTAGTGGCTTTATGCCACTGCGTTTCGCATTAGGTAATGCCGGGCTCCGGCGCCCAACCACCTCAAAAGCTGGCAACGAACCAGTAGCTCCTCTGGTGTTACGCGGTGTCGTGGGCGGCGATGATCACTTACCATCAGGTGACCCGTACGCTCGTTTGTCATGTCTTTTTCCATACAAAACTTGTGCTGCTAAAACGAATCTAACAATACCTCAATTATGAAAATCCGTTCAGCGGTTCTGGAGATATGAGGTAATAAAGAATATTACATACATACAAAAATGCATACAAACATACATGCATACATACATCCATACAAGATACGCGCGAAAAACATAACCCTTTCTTAGCAGTCGGAAATAAGAGAAGAGTATTAAAGAAAAGCTAACTAAGCTTTCCGATATAAAATGACCATTTTATGTTTAAAATTTAATATACGAGTATCTTTTTTAAATATGCACGTACCTATGGGAAATGAAAAACAAAAAATCTTTCTTGCTTTTATTCGTTATTTATCGAGCCTGCATTAAGACTGTTCAACGTAGTTTTTTTATTGGTTTCTGTCCAAATCAGATCTTAGTTTATGGATAAAAAAAATATATTTGCATAACAAATATAACAAGTTATTCATTCACACCAAAGCAAACAAAATAATAGGAAGCCTTACTTTTTTTGGCACCACGCCATTTCCCATTTCCCTGCGAGTTCTGTAGGTAACAAGGTAAGCACGTCACGCTTCGCCTTGCTAAAAGAAAAAAAAATTGATTTACCCAAGTGGGTACTGAACTCACAATCGTCATGTGTAGTCACGCTCTCGTTTGTGCCACGACGGCCTGTAATAAAATTAAAATTCTTAAATAAAAAAATCGAGTTCCACTCGTCGTCGTCCAGAGCAAAATGATCCCTCATTAAGGCTCTCACCGCACCGGATGTACCTTTGACAATTTAAAGCCACCTCCTGCCTCTTACGAAGGGATATATTAAATTTATTTATAAAGTGCAAGGGGACTTTCTACGTGAAAACTATGTAAAGTTGGTTTTAAATATAGTGGTGTTGAGATTTAAATATAGTGTTAAAAAAGCTTAAAGTTATTTCAAACATTTTTAATGTGTTATTGCACACATTCGAAACAAAAATAATATTTTAGAAAACATACTGAATACATACGTTTATGTTTCATTATGTATTAATTTGGTGCTATAAAGAATCACATACATTGTACCGTAGTTAAACATATGTGGGTTATATTATTTAAATACGTAGAGAGTATTGCAATTAGAGGAATGTACTTTACCCGCGATATGTACTGTTCCTCAAGTCCAAATATAAGTTTAGTTCAAAAAATGATAATCAATCACCAAGTTCCTGGAGGAGATACAGGCATTAACGTGGCTCTGTCGTCCCATGCCTGTGTTAGCTGCGGCTTCACGGCTACCTACATAGCTTTAGAAGGTTTCGTTATAACATTATATAAAGATTGCTATATTATTTTCAGAGGAAAAGATTTTTAATGGTTTAAGTCGTAATTATGACTTCTACTGATAGGACCTGTCTTAAAGACTAAGAAAAGCTTGGTTGCCTGTAAGAAATCGCTTTTAGTGATAAGGCCGCCATTGCACTTTTTATTGTCCTTTTGCAAATTTTGTTACTCTATTGTTTCTTTGTTTTTAGTGCAATAAAATATTATCATTAAAAAGCTTTGAAAACGTCATAACAGCGTCAAACTATCGGTTCTCCGCTTTCTGCCCAAGTTCGTGACACTGCGTGTTGAGTGGCGGAACTCAACGCCACCCATTAATTACTCTAAAAGGTAAATAAAAGTTTAATTACTTAATAATATTCAAAATTATTGTCAGAAAATAATTCAAAACTAATTTTGATTGCATAAAAGTGCAAGTAGTCTACAAGTTGCGCGCAAAACTTGAATCCCTTTGAAAATTGAATCCAGTTGTACGAACTTTAGTTTCCCAAGAACGAGGCGCTGTGACCGCTCCTTATGTGTATACAGTGTGTGAGTTGGCAGGCTTGCCAAATAACTTTCAACATTCTTCACATAAGAAATTTACCGTCCACCAACATTATGATATAATACTTATTAACATCATGAAATGCGCCAAATATGTTAAATATGTCGATATCGCAATTATAAGCTTGCAACGAGTGCTGGTCACAAATTGACCAAACGGATAGTTTCTTAATATTAGATAGTATTAAGAAATTTCGTTCATCCATTACCGCCAAGTTTTTGAGACATTACGTTGCAAGTGCCGGAACTTAACGCTGCGTTATGTCTTGTTACCATAGTGAAATATCCTCAACTCCATATAATATTATTGAAACAAAAAGTAATTAACAATAAATGATAAGATAAATAACGAAGTAATCCCTAACTCAGTACTCATTGTAGAAAACGTCAAGATGCAAAGTTCCAGTGATTATAAAGTGTGCACAGACGTGCCTAGAATATTTTAATATGAAAGGTTGAGACGCGACGCTCCTTGTCGGACCACCGAGCCGCTGAGAGCGCAAGTATCGTCTGAAGATACATTTATAATGACATTGTTAAATTCTTGCAATATCTATAGCTTTTATACTTTATCTCTATAAACTGCTTATTTTTAAGATTTTTTTAAGAAAAATTAGGTATCCATAATTTTTTTTAATGTTTGATAATGAGTTGAAGTCATTACAACCGATGTACCTAATGGTAATTGAATACTATTTAAACTTCTTTTTCTCGCTGTGGTTAATATATTAGGATATTGGATTCCGCCAACCAACAAACACTCGATGTCGATAAGCAGGAAATGGCCTTCTTCTCTCCCTTAGCTTAACCCACCATGTGATAGCAAAGTTGCGTTAAGCTAAAATCTATTGGATTTTTAAACAATGAGCATACCAAAACAAATTTAAAATGTTCTATATCCATGCAGATTTTTGCAAGCAGTTTTGATTCTTCGGATAAATAAACGCAGCCACCGGCTTGAGAGATCCGCTAAAGATCTATTTATGTTACTCTAATCCGTTAGACACAACCCAACAAAATTTTGTTTGCAAATAGAAAAAATAAACAAAACTAAATTTTAGCTACACAATTTTTTCTAGTACAGAACCTAGGTAGTAAGGCTTGCCAAGTTGGAATATGGATATTGGCTTCGGTCCAGGAGTCAAACCCACTCCCTGCACATAATCTATTGCAGTCGGTGAACAATACCGTAATTTATAGTTTAGTGTATAAACTTTAATTAGTTACTGTATGCATTATAAATGTGACGTACTAGCAGGACAATTTAAATGTATTTTTAATTTCTAGTGTTTCGTAGGTTTAATTAAATAAAATAAGTTATGGACCAAAGTGGAAAGTGAAATATATTATTGATGATTGGTTTAAAATAATTTTCATCTTGTGAATAGAGACAAGAGTACCTATCTATTTATATAATAAAACAGTAAAAATATTTTGTCTGTACATTTAATATTTTTAAGTGAAATGGATAGATGGACACTTAAAAAGAATAATAGAAATTAAAAATATATATTTTTTATTTCTTGTCTATCTGTTTGTATGATCATGCTAATCTTCGAAAGTACTGAACCGATTTACTTCAAACTTTCACCAATTTGCTTTGTACTAACCCAACTTAACATCTAAAAATTATTTAATCAAAATCGGTTCATTTAAAAAATGTTCGGCATTTGAATGAACTCTAAGCATGAGTTTGCCCGCGAATATAAAGCAATCCATACGTATACTTATAATAAATCTGTATTTTTAACCGATTTTCAAAACAAGGAGGAGATTCTCAATTAAAATATTTTGGATTCGATATTCGATTCATTTCATTATTTGGAATTCGATTTCGATAATGGATTATTCGATTCGATTTGGATATTTTTTGTAATATGCAATCATTACAGATATTTTACAAAGAATATTATAAATCTTTACCTAAATCAATTATTTAACATTTAATACTGTTTCTGAACGAGTAAATTAACACACACGACTGTCAGTCAATTCTGTTTATTAAATGAATAATATTATTTCATCGTCCGAATAAGAGAATCTGCATGTTTAGTAGCGAACACCAACACCACGCCTTGTCTTGCTATCAGTAGCGCAAGCACGATTAACTATCGAAAAGTATTCGAATCGTTGTCGATACCAATTTTTTTTTTATGGAAAAAGCATGGCAAACGAGCGTACGGGTCACCTGATGTGGTTGGGCGCCGGAGCCCGGCATTACCTAATGCGAAACGCAGTATAGGAATAATTAATAATAATAATAATTAATATTAATAATAATATTAATATATTATATACCCGCAGGGCAGCTTGTGGCGAGCTGTTGGGGAGTGGCGGCCGCACGGACCTGAGTCCTCCGGAGGGGAATTGTTTCCTATACCCCGCCTCTGGCTTGTCTTTACTGGTCGGCAGAGTGGAGCGCAAGAGCTACATGCTCGAAAGGGTGGAAGTGCTCAATCTGCGTAATAGCGGGGAAACCCGCTCACGAGCTCCTCGTGATGGTGAAACCGGTGCACACCTCTCTACACCCTTAGCCGACCACGCCGATGTTGCGCCCG
>DWGR01001975.1:0-14666 GCA_018247715.1 Heliconius burneyi
AACGTAATCTCAACATTTTTTTTACCTACTTATAGCAAAAATAAATAAAAATTAAAGTGTTTAGTTCATTAAAAGAACTATAAGAATATAAGAAGAGTATTTGCCCAGAAAATATCGGTATTGCTTCAATCGGCGGTTGTCGTGAACAACACTGTTTATCACCTAAGTAATTACTTCGTAGTAGCCCAGGACTAGATAAGAAATTTATTCTTTACCCGCATTTAAAGAATTGTAATACTTAAGTAATTGCTTTTTTAATATAAAGTGTTAGGCTGAAATAAAGTAATAATAATAAAGGAGGTTTAATAGATATTAAACCTCCTTTTTTATTATTATTATTATCTTTATTTAGATTATCTTTAAAGGCAATCCTTGTTATCTTTAAAGATAATCTAACATAGTAAAGCTTATTTTGTTTTTATATTTCCTTATAATTATTATTAACTTAGGGAGTCTGTGCAACGGCCTTTTATATATATGTATATTGGAGTTACACAGATAACAACAAGGACAGAAAAGTAATAAGTAAAATTATATATATAAATGTATCGGATATAGTATGGTAGGCAGAGAGAACCTAGTTAGACACTCTATTTCCTATTTTTTAAGACATTGCTTGATGAGTCGCTGAATTCACCGTCATACTTTGTATACCAAAGCGAGTAAAGGTAATAACATATTCTTTTTGAATGGGAATCAAATGCAACACTGTCTGTTACTACCTTGGAAAACGAAGAATAGTGTCACTGACTTTAGATATTATTATTAAAAAAACACACGCACACACATAAAATAAAAATAATAATATGTAATAATTTTGTACGAACTATATAGGTTATAGGTTATTCAAATTAGACCCTTGCACCGCTCTCATTTAAAATCCGGGCGAACTGTTTGAATTGAAACTCAATGCAACTAAATTAGTACTCAAGTTTTTAATACTTCTTGTTCTTTGAATATCTTTTTTCAGCGGAAATATTGAAAAAGTTACAAGTTACTTGAGCAAGTCGTCTCCAACTGCGCCTGGACTTCACGGAACCGAGTTAAGATTTAAATGTAATTATTAAGTGAAATAAGTTTTTTAGTTTTTAAACACTACATTTTCTACTTTTTGTTTCGTTGGAAAAGAGAAGTCCGCTCAGTGGCAAATTTATTTGTCATATAACACAGTTATATTCTTTTCAATATCTATAAATATGTTTTCACTAGATACACTCCTCTTGCCTCGTATTTTTTTATTATTTTAAATATTTATTCAAACAATCCGAGGTTTTGATGCTTAGGCTTCTTGCTATAATAAGTCAGTTAAAATTTGTTGTCTCTAGCTCCAGATCCTGAGGACATACCACCAGTCACGCAAAATTTATTATTATGTATTTATTTATTATTACGTATTGAGTTTCACAGTCAGTAAATAGCTTAGTAGGCAGAATTGTAAATATGACGCTTTTCCCAGAAATTTGGGGAACTGAGTATCCTAACACTAGGTATCCTCTGCCTATCCTGCTATTTGCGGGAAACAGCGTGCTTCAATTTTTTATAAAATATATATTTCAGTAACCTTATTTTAAAGATCCAAATGGTATAATACTTTTAAATTGCAATTTTGTACTGGTCGCATTATTGGATGGAGCTCTGCGGCCGCAAAGCCTTTCATTACTCGCCGCCGCCTTTAATCTTGTTAAGACGTTGTATTCTACACGGTACACGGTACGTCACAGAACTAGGACTGGGAACTTAGATATTAATATATAATGACCACATTTATTATATGACGCCTTCTAACAGTGAACGGGACGGTGTGTGGTTCCCTTTGCCTGTCCTGCTATATGCGTGATAGGGCATTTAAGTAAAAAAATATTTTATTTGAACGGGCTATTTATAACCGACTTTAATTAGTAAAAGCGACAAATTTGGTATAATGTGTGGAAGCTTAATTTTTTTTTATGTAATACTTGTTATCAGTCAAGCGATACCACATTTTAACCTGTTGTTATAAAATTTTTTAAAAAAATCATCAAATAAAAAAACAATAATAGATTATTAATCTGATTATCACTTTCAGGTTTGTAGAATTACATTTTGAGGCGCCGGGCGTCGATCCCGGTACCTCTCGCATGCTAAGCGAGCGCTCTACCATCTGAGCTACGCCCCCTATGGTACCAAGTCATAAGTAATGCTATTCTTAACTAAAATGTGCACGTCACAGAGAAATGAATGATTTAGTAGTTGATGGATTCACTATGTGGGTGGAAGTCCATCACGTCGCAGGATGCTGAGCTCCTTGCTCAGAGCAGTACCGTCTTCAATGTTCAAGCCTAACTAGGTTTGAAATGACGTTACCTGATCATGAAATACTATTTAAAATATAGAAAATATACAGCGTAAGATCTTTTAATTTAATATGAAGGTTTTTAATTGTTGGTAATTCTTTTGAACTCGAGATCTTTTAAATCAGAATTACGTTTAAAAGTAACAATTAATACATATTTGTTTGAAACTGTCTTTAAAATATATTTATGCTACGCTTCGTGCGCCAAAATGGTCCTTCTTAAATAATTTACAAAAGATTAATATTTTAATGAAAGTTTACCTCTTAGTTGAGGTAAACTAAGAACAACTTTAACTTAGAGGTAAACTAAAGTTAATAATGTAATGAAGAAAAATCTCTTTTTTTACTATGTTTTAGTTAGCCTTTAAATAATTGGTGTCCTAAACAAATTCGACAATTTATGCATAATATACAATTCTAAATCGTATATTATTATTTCTTAATACAATAACCATTAAAGCAATTTTATAGCTATGAATGCAGCCAAAGTAGTTTCATTTTAGACTAAAAATAACTTTCTTTAAGATAAGAAACACAATTACTCAATTTATTATTTCTCTTTCAAATTTATTCATTCATGTCTTCTAGCATTTCTTTATATCTAGTTTCGTTAAGATAAGTAACGTCTAAGTTGGATCTTGAATTCTGTTCCAAGTATGTCATTAAGAGATTGGACTATCAAATCAGTATTTTTGAATTAAACTTTAACCATTAATGAGAGGAAACGAAACAAAATGATGCAAATTTTTACTTTAACGAATATAATGAATAAAAATTCACGATGTCACAAATTTGATTCATAAGTGGGGAACGGAGTGTTTTTTACACCAGCTCCCCCTTGACATGATTATCACACACGGGAATAAGCGTAACGCTATTAATACTAAAATAATAACTAAAATAATAGATTACAAATTTAGCCCTGAGTTCAAATTATTCCGATCATGTACTTTACATAGTATCATTATATTTTTGGCTTTATCTTTATCTCACCTGCAGCAGGGTAGGCAGAGAAAACGTAGTGTCACTCACACACACCACACTACCATTTCCTATCAAATGTGAATGTGCGTCAAATCTTCAACCGTCGCATTTACAGACAGACATTGAATCGCTGCACTACGACGGTATCTCTAAAAAAATTTTACCTTGAAATATACCCACCACATCGTAGGTATACACCCCTTCACTTGGAAACTTTTGAAACGGGCTTGCGTGTAATTTGTATGTAAATGTAACACTGCAACAATCTCGCATGCGCTAAATCCACCTAATGAGACGTACTGTTGTATAACCCTACTGAATTTGTTGAGCCTAAAGTAGCTTTAGACGTGATATACTGACTGAAGGGGCGGAGATTTAAAAGAATTGCGTTATCGCTTATTTTATTTTGGCATTTGAAGCACATACTGGTTAAATTTAGGCTTAAAATTTAATGAAGGTATCAATTCCGTCGTATGCTTTTTCATATGATTTATTATTTCTATATACGAGTAAGAGCAACTAATAATCGCTTTTATAAAGGAGAAATTATAAAAGTGCTTTTGATACTTTAATTTAAATAATGTTATATTAGTCTCAATTAAAATGAAATATATTTAATTTAAATATTATAATACATACACAACTATAACTTTTTTTTAGTTTTACGCTATATAGTTTGTATGGCAGGGTAGTCAGAGGGAACCTTATGTTAACGTTCTTTTCGTCTAAAATTCGGTATGTCACGAAAATCACTAAGTTAGGTAAAATCATGCCGCGCATTGCTTGTTACCAGAGCAAGCAAATAAACTTAATTCATTCCCCCAAGTGGGGATTAAACCTACAACCGTCGCGCTGAGAGTCACGCTGTCAAACATAAAATTTACATTATAAATCTCTAAGAGTATAGTATATTTGGTTACAAATAATATCTTTTCATATAATAGAGTAAGGCTTTTAGTTGTCGTGACCTCATATTGATAATTCCCAGACGACGTTCAACAAGTAACCGCACGTCATAAGTAGATATATAATGTTATATAGCAAACTACTGAAATATTAAGCGATCTTGATAAGCGTTACGGGTAGTAATTATAGATAAACTAGATAAGAAATTTGTAAATGAATTTTGTCTATATTATTATTTATTTATATTATTGCATTATAGTAAAGGCACATATTGTTACAATAGCCTATTGTTAAGACACTGCGTTCTGCAAGCACCGCTTAGTTTTCGAGATTACTTGTTGAACAGTATTGGAAATGAAAATAATTTGAAAAATTAAAAATGAAACATTTCTCCAAGAGTCGAACCCAAAACCATTACAGTCAAATTTTTTGCCGCTGCGCTGCTACAGCCTTTAAAGTCTAAATAAACACAAACAAAATCTCTTTAGTCCCGTAAAATAGGTGAAATAGTGCCTTTATGTATTTATTATACAAGAATCCTGAGTGTACACTGAAGAGAGCTTGCACTCTCGTATATAAAGTATGCCGTTTGCACCATACTAGCGAGATATAGCACGAATAGAGTATGTTATAATTAACTAGCGTGTCACTCACGGCTTCGCCCGCATACCACCTATAATTCTTTTATTATACTGCATTTGCTGATAAATTGATTATACTCAATATTATATTGACATAAAATTTATACATTCAATAATTTTAGAAGTGCTTGCAGCACTACGTGGCTTGATGTTATCTGCGGTAAGGGCGCGTCAGGCGAAGTCGAACCTAGTCTTATCCGTCCAAATTACATGCTGTAAAAGCCAAAGGTTTGCTCACACTATTTCCTTGACGAAGGAATTATTGTTACTCGTCAGTTTCAATATCTTTATCAAAAGGCGGTGAAATATCCCTGGAATACCTTGAAATAAAAAAAAATATATGTTACAAAATGCCTTATTGTGACTTACTTATAGGAGATACATATATCTATACGGTGTCGTGGATTTTATTGGAACTTATGATATGGAACGTTTTTCTTGTACAATGTACTTACATATACCCTATTCACGAACGCATGAGATAAAAGGTAAACAAATCAAAAGGTTAGCAGGTTAAAATTATATGAATAACATTTTTGCAATGTTTTTGTGCAATTTTTCAACAAAAACGAATTACCATAAATTTAATTAAACGTGATTGCGAGCGAAACGATTTTTCTAGACAACACTAGTTACACTAGTTAACGGATACCTGCAGTTCATGCAATGGGATCTTAGGCCAGTAGAGGCTATCGTGGTGCAGAGCCTGATTACAAATGCGGTGGTAGCAGATTTGATCTCCATTTCGAGTAACGAATTATTTTCATTTTCCTTTGGTAAGAAAGAGGTGTGTTGAGTTCCGTCACTCAAAGAATCTCGAAAATAGATTCAATCAAAAAGCGGAAATATTGATAAAATATATAACTAAAACAAAGGAAAAAAAAGATTTAAGTTTCTAACCAAATAACATATTTTTGTAGGCTTCAATTATACTTGACAAATATTTATATTTTTCTGCAAATAGCACAATAAGAGTACAAAAAGCTCAATCTTGAGTCACTCTACTGAAAATGTAATGCCTCGAAAATTTACAGAAAAATGAGAAATGTAGAGCTTTGACACTGGATTTCCTTTGTCTACTCTATTATATGTGGATTGCAGCGTGATGGAAAAATAGAAATATATTAACATTCCAAATAAATGTATGAGATAGATTATAATTAATATTCCAAAGAGCAACATATTGGCGGAATGATCTGAATTCCTTCAACAGATGTCGAAAGCTTCTTGGCTTTAATTAAACCAATTATGAATGAGAATACGAGTATAAAAAGTTAGTTTTCTTAAAGATCGCTAGCTTTTAAGTAGTGAAATAATATATGTATATGGATGTACTTTAATATCTACTAATGCGTAAATTTTTATTGATTACAAATACAATATTATTAAGCATTTGCTCTGGTCGACAAGATTATTAGTCAATATCAATCAATATTGAGATATTATCAATGAATATTTATAAGATCAGCTTCACGCCGTATCCCGCACACAGCAGGGTAGGCAGAGGGAACCTAGTGTTAAGACACTCCGTTTCCCATAAGGTAATTTGATAAATATAAGAAAATGTAATAAAATCAATATTAATTAAAATTACAAATGGGATAAATATAGTCAAACTTGAGGAAATTAAATATTTAATATTTTCTTTACCCGGGTGACAAGGATAAAGACGGCGTTGAATTCCGCCACCCAACATGCAAAGCGTTTAAAATTAGATGGAAAATGGAGAGCAATAGGCTCTCCCTGCCGTCCCGGCTAAATACGGAATATATCCCGTATAGCTTAAAGCTGAATAAAAGAAATACTCTATATTAGGTATTGCTATTTTAGTAATACGAGGGTTATTGTTACAATCACGAGGGAGCTACACTCTACTGAACAAATCTTTCATTATTCATGTGACGTGCAGTGTGGTTATTTTTTAACATAGTGGTCAACAATTGAATGCTCTGATTGAATATTAGTTTGTGGTATTCTTTTCTTATATATGTAACTATTTTGCTTACAATAGTTAATTTGAGGCCGTCGTGGCGTACACAGCACAACTTCTGACTGTAAACGTATCAGCTGTGGGATCAATGCTCACTCCAAGGGCAGCGCTTCGTATCCCTTTTCCATCGAATTATGCAAGCATTGCGTCTTGAGTGGCGTAAATAAGCGCCGCGTTTTGCCTTGAAAGCAGGGCGAAAAAATGAAAATTCGAATTTGTATTATTATTATCTAGTAGTAGAATACATTAACACATAAAGATTAGTATTGTTCTACAGAAATCTCTGTAGGAATACTACTACTAATAGAGATGCTACATATTCAGTAGTTTCGTTTGTGCGTTGTCTATCATTCACTTGGTAATGGAAAAGTTTTATATGCATATAAAATATTCTATTCTAGAAAAGTTCAAAATAAAGTGTGTAAAGTGTATTTTTTTATGTTATCCAAAAAGACTTAGCGAGGAAGTAGTATACTTGTATACTTATATAAAAGTGATTTATGTGTAGGGCTCCAAAATATCCATAGACTCTCATTTACTTTCACAAACAAAACGAAAAGCACAAGTTCGATGTGGTTTCCACACTAGAGGGAGTTTTCAACGATAAATATTTCAAGTGAGCAATTAGCTTCAATGGTCGGGATTCGAGAGCCACTGAAATATTGTAATTTTATTTAAATGGCGCCACGCCGTTATTTATGAAGACACTTGGCGCTATCAAAATTAAGCTTTTATTATAATACCATCTTGGCAACCGTTTCCTTTTGAATTTTAAGATTAATTAAAAAACAGTATCATGATTTTTTCTGCAATAATTTTTTTCTGCATTGTATTCCGAAGGAACCTACTTTTATGAAATTGGTAAAATTTTGAGGTATATAAAGTGTTGAAAAGCGGAACGTAACACCGCGGCTTATTTTAAAGACTAGGGAAATATACAAATATATATTGTTTTTCTTAAAGTACAATATAACTTCATTGTTTAAATGATTTTAATATTGTTGGCTGGTATACTCGTATGTAAATCAATTAAAATTGCCCAAATTATTCGAAATAAAAAAGAATAGCCGAATAAATCTATCCTCCTTATCCCGGACGAAGCTTCTTAAGCAAATGATTTTAGGCGCTGTAAGACATTTTCAAGGAATTAAAGATTTAAAATAAGATTTGTCAGTAGAGTGCTTTGATATAAAAGGAGACTAAAATGTGATAATCTTTTTGGTTCTTTTGTATTTATCTGTTTTAACTAGTTAACTTGAACACGCCACAGACTTTTGTCGTCCGTGCCTTTTTAATTCTTGATTGGTTATTAAAGTTGTTATTATTAGTTTCTTTTTAAAATGTGAAGTGAATATTTTGTGAACATATTTTGAATGTTCTGCGTTCCTTGTGTCAATATTCAATATTCGAGTTTATGGTCGTTTATCATGTTGATTGTGGTGCAGTTTATTGGTTATGCAACATTTTTATTGTCTTCTCATTTCTGTAAGAAATAGCCATTTTGATATTGTGTTCCACTATATCAGTCACGGACCCTTCATTTGCCCGGCGAAATTAACCTGCTTATAACGTCTTCCTCGGCGTCAGTGTAGTAAATGCATCCTTTTGAGTGGTTTGTTAAGGAGATGACAGCGTGCGATGTGCTGTCGTGTAAAACGTTCTTGATGGTCTTAGTTTGGATGATTACTACCGATTCGTACGTAAACAGCTGAAATTCGTTGATGGTCAGAGTAGTAAAGTAGTCTAGAGTTTCCCCCCGTTGCGGAATTACAGGAAAGGATTTCCTGTTAAGGTCCGCCTTTTTCTGTTTATGTATAGATCACGTACAGAGAGAGTATTGGGGGAATCTATTGGGAAGGAAGCACCCGTGTATCGCATCGTTCTCAATGAGCCAGTTGTCTATTGGGCTGAGTAGATTCCGTTATGAACTTCATTGTATGCGTATGTCACATCCAGTGGACTCCTATATGAACTCGCTAGCTCTCGACTGACACGAGGTTTGGGCCGAAATGTTGCATTTGGAACAGGTTTGATTATTCGATAAAGGTTATTTAGCTTATGTCCCCGATAAGTGTTAGTTGGCCTTTAACAATATGGTCACCCATTACGTTTGCCTAAAATGGTTCATTAAGGCCTCGTCAATGAAAAGTCTTGCGGGATTTTCTGCAACAATATCATATTTTTTCGTATCATAAAAATAAAAAAAACATCTCACTATAGGCATAAATTATGTTTGGCTGTCACGGTGTAGTGGTACTGCGTCTAACTGAAAGATATATTACTTCACTCTTTAATTATAAACTTACATATTTTAACTTGACAATGTAATCAAAATACAAGAGCTTAAAATAAACCTGTCAACATCGGTATCGGTAAAAACAAAACGTAGAAAACAAATATATTTTTCCACTTTAAATAAAGCAACAAATAAATATTTTTCATATGAACGTCCATATTTGTTTTTCGTATATACCTTTTTATTTGGTGACGGTCGCACTTCGTTTCGTTCGAGAGATTTCAGCTTTTAGCGACATCAGTTTGAATACTATGTACATACGTATATTGTCTTAACCGTCTTTTTGTATAATCTAATGAAATAAAAAGTATATGTGGAAGAGTGAGGAGAATTTGATGTTAAAATGTTATTATTTTATATTGTATATAAATGTGATGGTTGTGAGTTCGATGTCCATCTTGGGATATGTGTTTTTATTGCCTCTCTATGGTAAACAAGGCACAGTATTGAACGAAGCCAAAATACACAATGTCTTGGAAGTTACGGAAAAAACTTAGTTTTTCCTCTGGTGTTGCACGTGATCGTGGGCGGCGGTGATCACTTACCTTCAGGTGACCCGAACGCTCTTTTGCCTTGTCCTTTTACCATAAAACGCAAAACTGCTTTTTGATTTTTTTGCGCTTTTTGGTTTTTTAGATAATTTATAATATTTCCCAATTAAATCCCAATATCTTAAATATATTTGATAACATTGTCAAAAACAATAGTAGTTAGCTCTACATAATATTACCATGTATGACCTAATATTATTACTAAACTTATGTCAAATTCTAAATATTCATGCAATTTAACTAAAGTAGAGCATAAGTGGGATCGTCGGTGGTGGCAGGTCGCCAAATAGTTGTAACTGTGATAATGTGCGACGATGCCGTTTAGTCCGCGGTCACATATTTACATACGTTATATATGAGTTCCTATAGGAACAGATCTACTTTTTTAAAACGCTTTATAAGATCGACTTACAACTTTATGACTTTAACTTTATTTTTTTTGTTTTTTTACTTTTTACTTTTTTTCTTTAATGTCCTAGAAACTGATTGTGACGATCCACTTGGAATATTTGTATCTCTTTAAAACTTAGCAGTTATACTTAGCTAAGGTGATCATAAATTTTTTAACTTCATGCTATATTCAGCACATTTCAGGGTAGACAGAGGAAAGCAGAGGGAGCCTGAGAACCTAGAGCTAAGATACTCAGATCCCATCAAGACACTTCCGTTACCCACTTTCCGTTGAATTCTGGTGGAATTGCGTGTTCCTTGAGTGGGAATCTAACTGACAGCCGCATTAAAAGTCGCACGCTTGTATTCCTGCGCCACGACTAGCCACTATATTTTAAAAATTTCATCATGGCAAGCAAGTTTTTACATATTTTACATAATAATATAAAAAAAGTTATCCGTAAAAACGTGTTGCTAATAAAAATACACGCTACTCTGCCAGTTAACAAAGTGAAATAAATCTAACAGACGAAGTCAAAACATTCTGTGTAGCAGGGTGTACGGATAAGAAAAAAGACCAATTGTGCTGAAAATCTTTTATTAATAACTTTATATATGTATCCAGTGGACTGTCTTTGACTTCAAACGGTTCAAACGTACAGAGGTGTGATCACCACTCGGGGTAGTGAATCGTTTTCATTTCCTCACACTTTTATGAAAATTGGGGCATTCAGACCAAATCAACATACTACCCACTGCGTCACGACGGCCAAATTTTTTTTCTTACGGGACAAGGACAAGGCAAACCAGCGCTTGGGTCACCTGAAGGTAAGTGATCACCGCCGCCCACGACCCCGTGTAACCCCAGAGGAGCTGCAGTTTTCATTACAAATTTAAATTATCTGCGCCGTTGCAGTAAATTATAGTTTAATCACGCTCCTAGTTTAAGACAGGATAATAGTCGCTTCAAAGTAGCGTGCCGCTTGACGTATAATAGTCGAGTGCCCTATATCAACTAGCGAGGAAATGTTTTCTGTACTTTGTTAAAGAAAACAGATTTTACATAAAAATAAAAGCTAATTGTTGTAAAAGAGGTTATACTTAAATAAAAATAAATCGAATTGTGACGCAGAGCCACAAGCGTGTGAACGTGTCAAGGAACGAATTTAACGATGAACGAACGATTAATGAGTACATAAACGCAAATCAAAGAAAAGATTGTCTGCAGCTATTTAGAAAATTGACTGAATTATATGAAAATATAAAGAATAAAGCTTAGACATTAAATTTTCTCCATTAAAAATCACATAAAGATATTATAACAAGTTTTAAATCAATTTCAATTTAAGATAAGAAATACAATGTTATATCAACGTTCAGATTTACAATAATCTATCAGTTTGACGCGGTGTGAGTAATGGTGAGGAGTTAGAGCAGCGGTCGTTAATGAGCACGCGTCGCGCTGGCTGGTGTATAGATTATCCTTACATCTTCTGGGTAAGCTTTTGGTAAAACTGCTAGATTTTTTTTTGTTTATACGTTTTTTAAACTTCTTTTATCATTTTTCAGTTTGAATTCTAGGTATTTTTAATTGCATTGGGATCCAACCCACAATCACCGCGCTTATAACTATGCACTGTCCTACTCATATGAATATCAGACAGATTGCCGATTGAAGTACCTGTAAGGCCTTTATTTTTTTATACTGTATATTCGTTCGTGATGGAATACCGATGTACTCAAAAACGTCAATTTTAACTTAATTGGCATTAAATCAGAGAATAATAGAATGACGCACGACTCGATTTTTTTACATGTACGCTTTACGCACATAACAGGGTAGAGGGAACCTAGGAACCTAGTGATAAGGTATTGCGTTTTTCCTTTCCCCGCTTTCCAGCGAATTAAAGAAGCATTGCGTGTTGAGCGGCGGAATCCAACGCCATGCTTTGCCTCGTTAATAGAGCGATGAAAACACGAATGAAAATATGAAATATTTCATTAGCTGGAGTAGAAATCGGACCCACACACACCCCTGTCTATTTACAGTCGCCCACTTGAGTCCGTGCGCCAAAATCAAAAAAATAAAAATAAAATAAACCGAGTTAGTTTTTTTTTGTAATTAAGAAAACATTATGATGAGTTACTGAACTTACGAGACTCGAACCCATAGCTCTTGGAGGGTTCCAAGCATTATGACTACTAAGTCTTACGTAAAACGTACGCTAAAAATATGCTGAAATTCATATACGTTTATATGTAACAACTTATATTTTGTGTTCCTATTATATAGCATATTTACAGCAATTAGTGGGAATTAAATCTTAGCAATATAAAAAAAAATTACTCCGCAGTGCGGATTAAATGTGAGATTGTTATTAAATAATATTTTTTTGCTTCGAAATATATGAAACGATTAGCTGGACAAATGTGCTGTATCAAAATAATAAATATCCCTTATGTCTGTAGATACGAGGCCTCGGTGACCTTTCTTATGCTTATATATAAACGTTCCTCCAAATATATTAGAATCTTTTTTCCTTTTTATATAATTCAATGCTGGCCTTTGCTAATTATATTTTTTCCTAAAATAACTTTGGTCTAATATACCGACAGTAATTGTAAAACATTTAAAAACACATACATAAGGCTATAGACAACAGGAAAACTTAAAAAACTCATAATAATAAAATGGCCAAACTCAAAAAATATATTTTAATTACTATTAAGAGGCCATTAGTAGCGCGGGGGCACAAAGTGTTACTGTAAACGCGACTGGTTGTGTACTCGATCTAGACTTGAGGAAATGAAATATTTATTTAAATGTATATTTCATTTCTTTGCTCTGGTGTCTAGACAACGGAGTATCTTGATACTATGTTCCCTCTGCCTCCCCTGCTTTATGCGGGATACAGCGTGAAGTTGAATGTTTTTATATATAGAAATATTTTAATTGTAGTATTTATTGAATTTTTGTTCCATTTTCATCTTAATAATAAGTAAATGTTTTTTTGGTAGAATCATTTGCTATCACTGCGCTTAAGATTCATATTTATTTTATTACAGTAAATAGTATGTATATATCATCTGTACAATGTACATATATATCAACGCACGTAGTTTCAAAGCAAGCTTTACATAGCACTGTTTACGTTTACGAAGTATTCGAGTGGAGAGCGAATGTGGAGACACTGTTTGTTTAAGATGAAACGTCTATGATATACCGACTGACTCTATTCGCTTTTATAACTTGATATTTTACTTAAGCCGTAGTTTAACCGTACTTGTAAGTTATTTTGTTTGATATTTAATATGTTTTCAATTTTAATAATTGGTTAATTAACAACTGTGCATTTTATTTAAACTACAGATTCACCTCGTCGGTTTTCCCGTATATCGTAAGGTAGGCAGAGCGAAACCAGGGTAAAGACACATCGATTCCTGTTTTTTCTTATTCACCGCCCATTGACAGCTCCTGAATATATTTTTTTAATAAAGATACACGCTGTATCCCGCACACAGCAGAGTAGGCAGAGGAAACTTAGCCTCAATACACTCCGTACCCCACTTTCCGCCGAATGCTAGAGGCATTGTGTGTTGAGTGGAGGAACACAACGCTGCGCTATGCCTCGAAACCAGAGCGAAGAAATATATGTTTTAATAAATATTTCACTTCCTTGGATTAATTTCCGCCACGCCTGACTTCATACAAATAAAAGTACGAGCGTAATGTGGTGCAAAGCGTCGTGAACAAACTATAACTAAATATACTTATTTAGAAAACGTATAAAAATTTGAACTCGAACTAGCGCCTCCTGGAAACCGACCAGGCGCTCTGACCACTGAGCAATACGTTCTCATCGAGCTACGTCAAAATTCTTATACACTTTGTTACAACATATTTATGTTGTTAGCATCTCTGTAGGGAGATTTTTACAAATTTCTACTACCCAAAAATAATTCTGGCAAGAGAGAATGCTAATTATTAAATATTTTCAACAAATTGAAAATGTTATCCCACACTGAGGAAAGAAAAATACTTATTTAAAAAACGTATAAAAATTTAAACGTAACGGGACTCGAACGCGTTGTAACCAGAGCGAAGAAATGGAAAATAAACGTAAATCTTTATGTTTCTTAAAACAAAAAAGACATCATAACATTCATTTTTCATTTATTTGTTGTTTATTTGCTACTAAAACCAAAGAACACGCTTCGTATATCATTAAAAGTAGAATAGAATATTTTCAACTAAAATTGGCGAGTCAACTAAAATGAAAAAGAATATTTTGTAGAGAATATAACAAAGTTCACAATGGATCACTGCAAGCTCCCATTTACTCGAAATTTACACTGAATGCCATATAAAATGTTATATTTTAAATTTATTTATATTTAGGGCATTATTATCAGTATCAGCTTGTCCCATTTGATCGCATACAACGTAGGGCCGTTCGAATCATTAAGGATCCAATGAGCTGTGATAGGCTTGACACTTTGGCTTTGCGTAGAGACGTCTCCTCGCTGTGCGTTCTCTATCGCATTTATCATGGGGAGTGTTCTGAAGAACTGTTTG
>DWGR01001976.1:0-14659 GCA_018247715.1 Heliconius burneyi
ATTATAAGAATAAGAATAAAAAAAGAACAAGGTAAAATTTTATTTGATTTATTGTTTTTGAGAGATAGAGAAGTATTTTAACGATCAGCTTTACGCTGTATCTCGCACTCAGCAGAGTAGGCAGAGGGAACCTAGTGTTAAGACATTCCGATCCCCACTTTTCGCCGACCTCTGGGGGAATTGCATGTTGAGTGGCAGAACTCAACGCCACGCTTTGCCTCGACACTAGAGCGAACAAATGGAAATATAAGCGTAAATAGATATTTCACTTCCTCAAGTAGGGATCATATATGCTGCTATGTGCGGGATACAGCGTGAAGCTAAAAAAAACAGATTTTAAATATCATATTGATCCAGAGTTGTTTTTATATGGACGGCCCGAGTGTTGCAACTGGTATCTGAAATATATGTACCAGACGGAAGACAGCGGTCGAGTCAACCTCTTAAACACAACGCGACTAATAAATATATAAATATAATATAAATTCAAAGCCTATAATGACATTTCTAAGATTGAATTTCTTATACAAGTAAAATATATGTAAGGCCAATACAAATTTTAAATTCAAATCAAAGTAAGCTTAGAAGAAAAATAGTAGATATTGAATGTTTTTTGACGTGACGTAATGGGCTAATGAAAATTGTTATAGCGACATTAACTGAGTATATTAAGAATGCATGTGATCGACTATATTGATCTCACAGATCTATCAACATCACAAATCACCAACCTAATACAACTTTAATATAAAGAAGCGTATTAAGTACTTTCAGAAAGACTTAATCATGGCAGTATACGGTGTACGAGTGGGGGCTTGCCCTTATGCTTTCTTACGTTTATTACAACTAACCTCCTATGATCGTCCTATGATCGCTGACCGCTGAATGTTTTAACACTAGGTTCCTAGGTTCCCTTTACCTACCCTATTATAGGCGGGGTACAGCATGAAGCTACATGTATACTTCAACACATGCTAAGTTTCATTCTAGTTTAGGTAATTTTTACTTTATATTTTACTTCCTTTCCCGAGCACTACAAAATAAAATAATAGTTAATATAATTATAAAGTTGTTATAAAACAGTTCCTAAGTTTTCTAACATATTAAAAAAGAAAAACAAAAGTATGTTACCGACTTTCAGCTCTTGTGGACTTACCCACTTACCTTCATATGAAAAAACTTGTGAATGTTCGAAATTCCCAAGCAACTTGTACTGAGTTAAGCACCTTACAAGACCTCAATAGAAATGTAACTTAGATTTTTTCTGAAACAATTATTTTACTAGTAGTTTTTTCTTACCTTTTATCTTTTGACCTAGTTTATTCTTATCTTTTGTCATAAAATAATATTTAAAACGCATAAAACGCTTGAAATATACCTACAAATAATTTGTATAAAATAATTCTTTTAGAATATAGCAATTCTGTCGAATAATATAATTTAAATTGACATAACTTTTTTATTTATGAACCCATTATAATAAAATAAATCAATATGTTTTCCAGAGTTTAGCTGAATCCAATAGTGTAAACCACATCCAAATCGGTTAGCCAATTCTGAGATTACCGAAAACAAACGCACAGACAAACGCGCAAATAGACTTTTTGTCTACTTTAAAAATCATTATTTTGGGTTCTATTACGTTATTAAAGGTTTCAAATAACATTTCTTTTTAAGTATCTTCCAACTACAGACACCGACCCTCTTATAAAGTTTTACTTCAGAAAAGATGCATATGTGAAAACAATTTATTAGGTAGTACTTAAATATGACCTGAGACAACGAATCCAACCAAGGTTGGCGCCACTAGTATTTGGCACAGTAAGCCGTTTCAAATTCAAATAATGCCTGTATATTTTAAACGGCTAAAATCTCTTTTCGTATATAAGTTGAGTAATTAAAGCAAAGCCGCGCCCATAACACAGTAATTAGTAAAATGTATTTAGAAAAATAAGTAAAACTTACTTCTATGCTTCACTTATATGCACTCGCTTACTTAAGCATACACTAAATTCAACAAGATATATATTTGATTATTTCAAACAAAAGAAAATGGAGAAATTACGAGTATATATAAGGTGAAATTTTTGAAGTCGGTTTTCTTTGCTTATAAAAATCGAAATATAAATTTTCAGATTGACTATTTCTCTTAAGTCAAAGTTAGATAAAATAGGCAAGCCATCTACAAATTCATAGAATAACAATATTAGTCAAGCGCAAAAGTCAATGGACACCAAATTTATCGTTCCATTGCCCTTCCTATTTGTAGAACCATACCAACGTTTCTAAGAAGTCATGAAACTTATATACGTACAACCGGAAACACCCATAGAATAAATCAGCTTCAAACTCTATCCCGCATACGGCAGGATAGGCAGATCCCTCTGCCTCTGCCTATCCTAGTATTATGAATAATAGTAGTGTTAAAACACTCCGTTCCTCATTTTCCGCCCAATTTTACGAAGCATTGCATGTTGAGAGGCGTAACTCAACGCTAGGTTCTTTGCCTTGTTACCAGGTCGAGGAAATGAAATATTAATAAATAATAATTCATACCCTTGAGTGAGGACCGAACCCACAACCAACCGCTACGCTACAACAATGTAGAAATACTGGATCCTGGAACAGTGAAGCGATTCCAGCAGTCACAATTGATTGATTGACACGAGTACAGCTGTACCTCTAAAATAATACTATGTTTCTCAACCATTCTCCAGAACTCTTGTATGAGACGTACTCTATTTTTGGAGCAAACAAACCGATCGTGCTGAGATCAAAACAAGTTTAAGATCGGAATTTCGCATCGGAAATCTTATTTAGTCGTTATATAGACAGACGTTGTAATATAAAGCCGTGGTAGTATTTATCTTGGTATAAATAAACATGACTGTATTCGGTGCATTCCTTTTCTTTTATCACAATGTTCCATAATATTTTGTAAATATTTTGTAAAAAAAAAGTAGTTTTCCTGTAATAAAAAATAAAATAAAATAAATTTATTTCTCTCTTACTTTTTTTTATTTTTAGCTCAATTTTGTGAATACCATCCATTTCAGGTTTATTGATGATAACCTTATTTAAACATCGTATAAAAAAATGCATCGTATAAAATAATATAGAAAATGGAATTAACATTCGTGGTAACAGTATACATATAAAATAAAAATAAAAATTAGCAGGGTAGGTAGAGCGAACCTAGTGCCTTAGCACTAGGTTCGGAGTGTCTTAACACTCCGTTCCCCAAGTTCCGCCGGATTTTGAAAGCATTGAGTGTTGAATGGCGGAGCTCAACGCCGCTATTTGCCTCGAAACCAGAGTGAAAAAACGGAAATATAAATTTGGGTAAATATTTCATTTCCTCGAGTGGGGATCGAACCCCCAACCGCCTCGTTACAGGTACACCCTTGTGTCCCTGGGCCACGAGGGCCTCAAGTATATATATATATATTGTTAATTTTTATTGATTCGGAATCAAATTTTAAACCTTAGGCTCCTTCTACCTAGGCTACACGGATTAAAGCCTAAAGTTTTTTTATTTATCATTCTATTTAAATAGGTCATGTTATAGTGTGGAAGCATCAGAAAGATCCATTACTATCCATATTCAGTAGCAGTTGAAATGAATATACATCTAGCTAGTTCGTTATAAATAGAAAAAAATATAGATATCGATACAGCCTTTTAATATACGTACGAGTATAATGAGAAATGATTAGAATCCAACAGATTAAAATAAAAAATATCGATGATTTTTTTCCTGTTGTTTTTTACTCCATCATGGATCCATCCATCCATCCATCTGAACCATGATGATTCAAATCACTTACTCGAGGAATGGTCTTATAAAGCAAGTTCTACAAAACAATATGCTCTTCATTGCTTAGGAGATTTAAAACTAGCCTTAGCTCTCATTTATAGTTTCTCTTTGTAAACCTGATAAATAATAAGTACAAATACCTATTTGTACTTCCATCAGAATCAGTATTCGACATAGCGGGGTAGGCAGAGGGAACGTAGTGTTAAGACATTTCGTCCCCAACTTCTCGATCAGTATTCTCTCCCACTTTGTATGTTGGCGTGCAGTGGCGGAACTCAACACCTAACATTGCTATTTCCATTTTCAACAAATAACATAGACTTTTATTTAATAACTCGATCAAAATCTTTAATATACAATTTTGAAAGGAATTGTGCACCAGCAGTTTGGTTCAAATTTCACTGGTCAAACATTAAATGAGATAGAGATACACGAAACTATTTTTCTCGTCCGCATCTGCAATATAAAGTATGAAATTTCAGCTGTATTGAAAATTCAGCTGGCAGGCGCCAAATAGCTGTGATACGAGTCCCATTCAGCGTGGCTTATAAAGGACGGCTCGGATTTGCCGTATAAGATATATTTTTGAATATGTCTCCTGAGAATACAGTCCCGATACTGGGTTAATATTTGATATTATGTTTGGATTTAATATACTTTGTAACTTGTTCAGGTAACGTTTACTTACAGTTCTTTTCAAATACTATCCCGCTTCACCTTCACTCTGTATCCCGCACATAACAGGGTAGGCAGAGGGAACCTAGTGTTAATTTACTCCGTTCCCCGTTTTCTGCCGAATTCTGAGAAATTACGTGTTGAATTTCGGAACTAAATTATCAGAGGAAAAATATAATAACATAAATATTTCATTTACTCAAATGGGGATCAAACCCAAATCCAATCGAGTGAACACCACGAGTGGCCTCTAATTTAAGGCCTTAATATTATTTTTTACCTGTCTTGTGTAGAATTTTTGAATAAGCAGATAAGTTTGTTCTTTGCTTTCCATTTACGTTCACGAAAAGTTGACATAATTCAACGTTCTACTGTCTCCTCAATGGATATATTTAAAAAGTAGACATCCAATGCATTTGCCTTATTACTTTAATTTTAGCATTTATAAAGGAATCGGTTTTTTTCTCGAAATTAGAAAAATATATTAGATATTAGCTATAATGATTAACGTCGTTGTACGTAGACGTAAAAACGATTAAGCTGGAACGATTAGCTCTTAGATTTCCATTTCTCTGTAACTCTATTTACGCGTGACAGATAGAGCTGTAAGACAAGACACAAGGAACTTTTTGTTATTTTTAGAGTCATAAAGATATATAAAGTGAGAAACGTAATCACTTTGTTCGGTACGTAGCTGGTGGGCGATTCAGCCTCATACTTGACCGATTTTTATTGTAATTAAGAAAACACTTGTTCATAAAAATTATATGTATTTCGATATAAGTAGCTATCGTACGATTTTTTTAATAAAGATTTGTCTGATTATTCCACTTGATCATGTCTATGTGCCATTCACAAGAATTTTATCATCAGATAAATTTCAGTGGATCGCCAAACAAAAGAGACAAAGCTAAATTTTTCTGTATTTCTCTGCCACTACTTTGAAGAATATTTTTTCAAGAGCAACTTGTTTTGAAAAGGACAAACAATGAAAAAAACACTTTAAAAGTAAAAACTATTTCTGCCTTTGCTCTTAGATTGTTTTAAATTACCACAACATCAGCCACTTGAATTTTATAGATATTTTATCTATTAATTATAATTATAATAGATGGGAGATAAGGATGTGACGTTATAAGCTAGTGGTAAAACCAGTCCTTGACATTTGTTAATTAAATATATAACAAGGATTCGACCTGTGCCATGTTATAACGTCATATCACTTAACTAGTGATTAAAAAATATATTCTTGTTCCAATAATCGTATATATACTATAATACATTCGTGTACTTTAAATCTTTCGCTTCACTACTTACATTTAATATGTCATGATCCAAAATCTATATCCATATTAAATTGGCTATACGCTATATCCCGCACAGCAGAATAGGCACAGAGACAATAGTGTTCAGAATTCGATTCCATTCTTTGCCGAAAACTGGTGGCATTGCGTGTTAAATGGTGGAACTCTACACAGCGAAGAAAAAAAATATACATTTAAATAAATATTTCATTTTCTTGAGTGAGGATCGAACCCACAACCAGTCATATTGTATACCCCTGCGCCACTACTGGCCTCAAATCTATATGCAAATAAAAAATATAATTCATTTTACCACAAAATCTTATAGAGAGATTGCGAAATTGGAACACGATTTTACCCTTGGCTTCGACTTGGCTTCGGTTGATATCTAATATTTACTTTATGGCAACACAAAATATTACTATATTTATTGTCTAAATATATAGAAAAATGAGGATTCTCTTTGGATAAAAAGTTAGATAAATGCTTATTTTTTGTTCTGAATAACTTTATACCAAATCCCTTTACATTTCGATCTTTCATCAAAATACTCTGACCAAGTTTTTTTTAAATCATCTTTGTACTTGATTAAAATTTCAGAAACGTATAAAAGCTTATATTATAAGCGTAATAATGAAATAGCTTGTATAGTGGTATGCTTTAAGTTGCCCGACGATTTAGTTATTTTTCTAATTACTTTTGACGGGCTTTAGTTATGTTTCAGGAAATTTTTATCCATTCAGAATATTAATAGCTTTATATACAAATTTAGATTTCTGTAACTGAGTAGTTGAAAACGGAATCCTCATAGATTCATCATGTCTCATATCTATTTGTATGTCACAGCCACTTTATCCCGGAACTGTTAGCATAACAACGTTAAAACTTCAATAGTGATGTACATATTATATTTTAAGAAAATAAGCTGTGGTTCCCCATGAAAGAAACTGACACTAAACTTTTTTTCCATCAATTACAAAAACTTATATGTACGCTTTGTCCATAGATCCCCTCCTCATTTTGAAGATTTTGTTATTAAAAAATATAAAAAAGTCAGACTAACATACTTTGAGCTAATTAAATTATACAAAACAAATAAATATATAAAATAAATAAATATGCATTATACTGAAATGTAACTTTTTCTTTGTGACAATCCCATATCATGTATTTACATACTGCGGAATCCTTTTATCCAAATCCTTTTCTTTTTCATCACCCCCCTCCCTATCACAGTGACAGTTGTAATTCCCCTCAATTCGTGGATATACTTTTGCTGGAATGCTGCCATATATTAAGAAAACAGTGCGGCCTTGGACCCGAGAACTCTGATTTTAAACGCCATGTTTGACTCAATGATAGCGTCATGTACGATTTTCTATTTGCTTTGTACAAATAACATTATGGAGATACCATTTAACTGTGAATAAGAAAAGCTTAAACGTATAATAAAGCTGAAACAATATATCAAATAATAACATCTTGAGACTTAATAAAATAAAAATAATTTATTTCAGGCTGTCGTAGTGCAGCGGCACAATGGTGTGACTGTAATGCGACGGTTGTGGGTTTGATCCCCACTGAACGAAGTGAAATATTTATTTACATTTATATTTCCATTTCTTCGCTCTGGTTTCGAGGCAAAGCGCGGTGTTGAGTTCTGCCACTCAACACGCAATGCCTCTAGATATCAGCAGAGAGTTGGGAATGGAGTGTCTTAACACTAGGTTCCCTCTGCCTGCCCTGCTGTGTGCGAGATACAGCGCATTATATTTTAGATTTCTTAAAAAAGTTATAAAACAAATCTCCAACCAATTTCTTCTTGACTCTATTGGAAAGTCTCAAAAAATTGAGGATAGTAAGAAACTCTTAGTGAGTAATTAAATACTGTCCCACAGCTCAGCAAACTGCGGCGGAAACTTCTGGAATTATTTAAAACTCTGCTGCGGGTAGAAAAAAAGTTTTTTTTTGCGGTTCTCTAAAATTTTCCAGCCCTCGTAATTGTTATCACACGTATTTAGAAGTCTGTTAATGGACGCGTTAATGTTTGCTTTATGGATCATTGTGCTAAGTATACTTTTTCGGTGGATTCTAATGGAAAAATAATAATAAGTCACAGGTGGCCATTTTTTTTTTGTTTTACACCTTTGGTTTTGTTGGATAAAGTTATAATTAATAAAAAACCGGTCAAGTGCGAATCGGATTCGCCGTATCCGTACCAATTTCTGGATTATAGGTCAACGACAAGTAGAACTTATAAAAGTTGACAAAGTTAAGTTTGCGGACGAATGCACTTATTTTGTATGAAATGAATAACAATTATAAGTTTTTAATAGTTTTATACACATTTCAAATATAAACTGCCATTTCTTGCATAGCTATTCTCTTTTTTCTTATTTTTCATTTTATTTAAATTTAAAACCTTTTCTTTTCTAAATCTTTCTTACCAAGTTTCATAATTGTAGGCCTACAGGAGTTTTAAAGGCTTAGAATAAGCGAAAAATAAAGTTGAAAAATTACAATTTACGTCAAGGACCCGTCCTTATTTTACTATATAGATATTTGTACTGCAAGTTTTTGCTTAGTAATTCATACATTTTTATAATAATTGATATTAAAATCATTTAACCTTTTTATTAATAACACAGAGAAAAAAAACAAAAATAATGACCAAAACACTCATCCACTACACGACAACAGATCATAAAAGCATATTTGATCTCATTAAGGCCATACCGTAGCAAAACGTGGCCCTAACCCGTACATAGCATCCCGATGAATGTAAAATGCAAATAGGAATGAAAAATTCATTTTATCACAACTGGTACGAGGTCCGTGAGGAGAGCTACAGTAAACTATGAGCATCACGGAAGCTGTGGAGATAAGAGCCGTGTCTGTGTTACGGCAAAGTTTATATACTGTTTTGTTTAATAAGTCATTATTCTGAATCCTACATACTCGTATTGTATGGATCAGCTCAAAAAGAAGGCCGTTCATAGCGCAGGGACACAAGAGTGTGACTGTTACGCAACGGTTCTGGGTTCGATCCCCACACGAGGGAATGGATTATTATTTCTTAATGTTTTCGTTTCTACTCTCTGTCACCGAGGCAAAAGCCCGACGTTGAGTTCCGCTTCTCAACACGCAAAGCGGATAATGGAGTGTTTTAACAATATGTTCTGTTTTGTTGTCGGTTGGAAAGCCACAGTAAACTATGAGCATCACGGAAGCTGTGGAGATAAGAGCCGTGTTTGTGTTTCTATGAAGTTTATATACTGTTTTAGTTGTGTAGTGCTTTAATAAGTCATTGTTCTAAGTCCTAATGCATGTTGTATGGAACAGCTGGAAGAGAATATTACATTGTTTATCTAACTAATACTGGAGGCCATTCGTGGAGCACATTCACACTCTTGTGCCCCACAAGTTATAAGTTCGAACCTCAAACAGGGTGATGAATTATTGATTTTTAATATTTTCATTTTCCGCAGTGGCACCAAGGGAAACACCCGGTGTTGAGTTCCACCTCTCAACACATAGTATTAACGAGTATTAACAATGTTCCCTCTGTTTTTAGTTCTTTTTTATCTTTTATTGTTTTATTATCGGTTGGAAAGCAACAGTAAACTATGAGTATCACGGAAGCTGTGGAAGATAACAGCCATATCCATGTTTGTGTTCCTCTGAAGTTTATATACTGTTTAGTTGTGTAGGGTGCTTTAATAAGTCATCATTCTAAGTCCTAATGCATGTTGTATGGAGCAGCTAGAAGAGAATATTACATTGTTTCTGTTATATTGTAAATTAAGTAGATTTTGTAAATTAAGGATGGCAGTTAAATGGAGGGTTATTTGTATATGAATAATAGGACAGAGTAGTAATAAGTAAACGCAACCGGAAGTGTGTTTGATCTTTGTCTATGGGTTCGATATCCACTTGAGGATATTAAATATTTAATATATTCATTTCTTTGATCTGGTATCGATGGAAAGCGTCGCGTTGATTTCGGCCACTCAATATATAGTACCTCAAGAATTTGAATTTAAATAAAGAACGGAGTGTCTTAACTCTAATCCTACCCAGCTATAAGCGGGATAGAGTTTGAGATTGAAAGAAAAGTTTAATCTTATAATAACATTAACTTGTAGTTCATGCGAATTAAAGTGGAGGTAGTAAAAATAGTTATATTTATACAGCGCTGCACTGCAAACATGAATAAACTTTATTTTTATATAAGAAATATATTCCACCGTACAAAAATGTTTGCAAAAAGAAAACACAAACAGTGAACCTACGTTCACTACAAAAATAACGCAATGCGCTCTACTTAGATACAAGATATTATAAAGAATATACATATGTGAGTACATGTATTTTCTGTTTAGTTCCTTTTACAATATAAATGAAACATTTAAATAATTTTACCATCTGACATTTCTTAAATTTTATTTCATAGGAATTAATATAAATATATATTTTTCAGCTACACGCTGTATTCCACAATCCATATACTCGTACATATATGTAGGGTAGGCAGAGAAAACTTAGTGTTAAGACATTCCGCTCTCCATCTTCCGCCGAATTTTCAAGGCGTTGCGTGTTGAGAGACGGATCTCAACATCGCACTTTTGCCATGGTACCTACCAGAGCGAAAAAATTAAAATATTAATAAATAACAATTAATTTCACCAAATGGACATTGAACCCACAGCCGCCGCACGCGTGTGCTCATGCACTACGCTGTCCTCAACTAGTAACCAGCAGCTTATATTTTGCTTGCTAGCATACCTCGCGTGCTGTCAAAGTTTTCATCAATTATAACTTAGATGTCGCTTAGTAAGTGACATTCCAATTACTATAACCATCGTTCATGTAAATGGAACCATATTTTTTTTAATAGCTTCACGATTTAACCCGCACTTAGCAGGGTAGGCAGAGGGAACCTAGGAACTTAGTATTAAGACACTTAGATACTTTCGTCCCGAACTAATCACTTAATTCTGGAGGCGTTGCGGAGGCATTGAGGAGTTCTGGAGGTAATCAACAGATTGATAGTAGTAGATGGAACTGAAGACTGGCCCCACTGGCCTTCATCACATTTTAAATTTATTTTCTATTGTTTCCAACAGAGAAGGATTTAAATTTAAATATTTATTAGTAACTAGCAATCTTCCGAAACAAACGACCTTCCTTAATGTGAAATCGACAACCGGGATGGAGTACTTAAGGCAAGTGCAGCACGTATGCAGCCTCATCAATATCTGACTGGGGTTCGCAGAATTTGCTTAAGAAAATCTAACTACGAAATATTGGAAACCTCCTAAGTAGTTTTGGAACCAATATAATATATATAACTTCACTTTCAGAAAAACAAAGGGGACCAGGAATTTAGTGTTTAGACACTGCGTTCCCAATAAAACACTTCCCCACTTTTCCATTACATTCAGGATTGCCGGTTGAGTGGCCGAAGGATATCAGAGATCATTTCCTTGAGTAGGAATCGAACCAACGAATTGTCACGTATCTTATACAGTTGCGCGCTTGTGCTCCTCCACTACCACTGCTCTAATTATAAACTGTAAAATTATATAAAAATCTATTTAAATATAATCTATCGTAAAATTACTTATCTAACAATACTATTGTTAATCAAATGTCTTTATAATTCTAAGGCAGACATTATAATGAGAACGAAATATGTCAATCAAAAATCACTCACCTTAAGAAATTCGATACGAAAGACAAAAGATCAAAGTCTCTCAATCTATTTATTATACGTTAAGTGTTTTATGTCGCTCCAGAAATTTAGGCTAAAAGCAAGAATTATAGAAATATATTCCAAAGATTTGAGCGACGGTATCTTATCAAAAATGTGCTCCAAATATTATACAAGTATTAAAATCTTGTTCCATATTATTTGTAAAATATCTGAACGGATTTTAAAAAAGATCTGTTCAGTCATTTTAAAGTATTTGTTAAAATTTCTCAAACTTATTTTATATTATGATTAATTTTAAAACCTTAATAGTGCTGCTAACTCTAGATTTAAAGAAAGAAAAAGGAAAAAGCTACTTTTTTACAAGTAATGGTGCAAAAAAGATACAGAATCTTTCCGATCTACCGACATTTATCGGCTGTGATACAAAGTGAACACATTTCCGCCCGAAACTCTAATAGTTAACCTAAGCCTTATTTGAATACCTATTCTTTTTCTAAGGTTAATGTTATTATTTTTCTATCATTTCTCAAGACAAGGAACTGGATAAGGATTTTGATTTATGTTATGTATAGAATTTATTAATTAACTTAAGCTAATTACAATATCTCTCATAGATTTTTCCTAAATCTTGCAAAATCTGAATTGGTGACTTTGTTAACTATCTTTTTTATCTTTTAGTTTTTACAAATAATATATTATACTTACAACTGAAATTAAAGAAGAAAAATAAATATTTCTTGCTTAATTTATTGTTAAAAGATAATTCATTATATTCATCTATCGTAAAAATTGATAACAAAATTCAATTTAAAGATTGAGAAGCGTCATTGCGTTTTATAACGCAAACACTTTACGAAAGGTCCCTTGAAAGTGGACAATGAAAAAATTAATAACAGAGAGTATTGCTTCAGAAAAACTGAAGAGATCGTCTCTCTTTTAATTATTATTTTCATAAAATTCTGTAACTATTAGATATAATGGTCTTTACAATATTAGTATAAAATTATACGTTACTTAATAAATATAAGGATGCTGTATCCAGCAATCCTGCTGCATGGATGTCACGCTTTTGGCTAATTCATTTTTTGTTTGATGTACATTGATATTTTCAGATGTTTTTCTTCAATTTTTTATGTACTTGAGGGAGCTTAAATATAATTGTGTAAGCCTCTACCTCTGGAATAACTCTGCCTTTTAGTAAAACCTAATGCCCCAAAGTAAATATGTCATAGCTTATGTTACGGCTTTTTAAAGACATAAATATTTTAAATATAGAAATTTTAATGAAAACAAGCAAAGAGGTAATAATAAAAGAACACAAATTATCAAGACACGCGCCAATAGACACCAAACTAGATACCATACTAATAGTCCAGTATGAGCTGGCAAATATAATAAAGCTTGAAGGTAAAAAAATTGTCAAGTGAAATTTAGAGATTGAATTTTATCTCGAGTCTACATAGAAATCGGCACTTATATACCCATTTGTTTGTCGGTGATGTCGGGAATGACGTATAACTTTTCATTTAACTTGGCTGTCATTTTACATTAGTGTTTGCGATAGCGTAAACATTTTCTTTTATATAAATTAAATACAAAATTAAATAATCTTAAACAACAAGGTCAAGGCAACTAAAGCAGGATCAAATTTGAAAACACGTGTTCGGTACTTCATGGTAAATATCAATAATCCATGTTTATATTACTTTTAAAGAAATGTTTACATTCTAATTAATTTACCATACCTGATTGCTGTAAGTCATGGCTGTTTAATGTTTATAACTTTATGAGTTACTAAAACAATGGAAAATATCCAGATTCGAGGGAAATCCACTCGTTGTGAAGCTATGCTTTTTTTAGCTTCACGCAGTATCCCGCATATAGCATGGTAGGCACACTACGTTAGTGTTATGATCCCCTTCTCCACTTTCCCTTAAATTTTTGTCCGTTACTGGTTTTTCTCGTTATTCGTCACGTTACTTGTTTTTTTTTTTAGCTTAACGCTGTATCCAAATGCAGAAAGGTAGAAGGAACCTAGTGTAGAGGCACTCTGTTCCCGCTAAGACACTACCGTTTCCTATTTTTGCTTTTTATAATGTTATTTATATATTGTACCCTTAAATTTCACAATTCAGTAATGCTTATTGTGCTATGCATTAGAGTTTTAAATAGGCACTGAAATATAAGGTAACTTCGTAGCTGTTATATATTACGAGAGCAGAAAGTACAAATAAGTAAAAAGCGTAAGCAACGTTACGTTTAACTGCACTTGGTAATTTTGTTTCTTTATTAGTTTACTTATGAAAAAATTAAAAAAAGTTTTATTTGTACTAAGATTTAGACGTTTTTACTTGAATAATACAGATTAAAACTAACACATGTTCAAGAGTCCCCAATCTGAGTATGTCTGTTAAGGATAGCGACGATTAGACCTATCGTGCTTCTCTGTCGCTTGTTCCGCGCTCTCGCTTGCACTCTTCAACAGGCCTTCATCAATTTATAAGAGGTTACCACGTCAAAAATATTGAAATAGAACTTTGCTTCTGAAAGAAAATTTTCAAATGCTATCCTAACAATTGAAGAAGACGCACATCCAGATTTAAGATGGCAATTATTTTGAAGTGTTGAGTGTTTCAATGTATTCTCAAGTGTCGATTTGACAATTGAATTTTATTAGGTAATTAAATTAATAAAAAAGTAAAGTTTCGAACCTAAATCTATTCTTTAATGTTATAAGCCTAATGAGAGATAGATGTGTGTTTGGTTGAGCCTACTAATATCAGGAAGTACTACGTCCCTACTCGAGGCAATAAAGTACTTTTTTTTTTATTTCCTTCGCCCTGGTTTCTAGGCAAAGCGTGGCGTTGAGTTCCGTCACTTAACAAGCACAGCTTCCAAAATTTGGCAGAAAATGGGGAAAAAAGGGTATTAATGCTAGGTTCCCTCTGCCTAGCCTTCTAGCGGGATACAGCGTGAAAAAAATTGTGCTAACCCGTAGATAAAGTTAATCAGGTAAATTTAAAAACAAAATAAATATAACAGAAGATGAAGTTTTACACCTTCAGTTCTAAACTGTATTACCTAACGCTTCTCAGAACCAATTTTCTTCATATATAAGTTATAGCGACATTTTACTTTGTTATAGAG
>DWGR01001977.1:0-14654 GCA_018247715.1 Heliconius burneyi
TAAGCTCTGACCGCTGTCATCAATTATGTCATTCGTGATCTAAGCTAGCATAGTGTCCATCTGCGTGCAATTTATAAACGTCAAGCTTGCTCAACACATTTGTCATGCAATAAGCGCCCGTAATGAATATAGTATATAAGGCCTAAAATACAATACACAATGTGCTTATAATAGTGATGAAACTACTATTAATTAGACTGCGGAACAAATCATTATTAATTATACAGTATTATCCAGGTTTACCTCGCAGTAGTTAATTTTCATTGAATTGATCGATTTGATTATTTGATGTCTATTTTTGCAATTTTTAATGAATGTAGAACTCTAACGATTTAGATTTCGAAGCTTAGATATATTAAGAACGCCGTCGTGGGCGCAATGTGTGACTGTAACACACGCTTTGAGTTTGATTCCCACTTGGGGGGATTTTGTGTATGTTACACATAAGCCAAAAAAAACCAGCTTCACGCTGTATCCTGCACACAGCAGGGTAGGCAGAGGGAAATTAGTGTTAAGACACTCCGTTTCCCCACTTTTATCCGAATTCTGGAGGCAATGTATTGAGTTGCGTCGATACCAGAGCGAAGTAACAGAAATATGAATTTAAGTAAATATTTCGTTTGGGGACCAAACCCACAACCATCGCTCACACCCTAGTGCTTCTGCTCAACGACGGCCTCTAAGCTACATATAATAATCTATATATAGATTATAAGCAAATCAAATCAGATTCACGCTGTATACCGCACACAGCAGGGCAGAGGGGACCTAGTATTAAGACACTCCGTTCCCCACTTTCTTTTTCCCCCCGAATTCTTGAGGCATTGCGTGTTATAATCTATACAATACATATAATAATCTATAAAGAAATTTATTCATACTTAGTTCCCTAAGATTTCTTCTAATTAACCTTCACAATTGAGCCAAAAATCTTTAAGCTTTAACGCATAAGTTGCGGTGGAATCGTGCCGCTGGGAACATAATTTAAAACTTAATGCGTTACATAACCGCTAGTGGCACTAACTTTTAGACTGAGAATATATGAGTTCCTTAAACGAGAGATTTTGCATAAGTTGTAAAAAATAGCAAAAAAGTATATTTGATCACTAGATAGAAAAATTGTATATGACTGATCATGACTATTTTCTCCGCTCAGAGAAACAAATTTTTTTTCGCTTCGATAATGAGGCAAAGCGCGGCGTTGACTTCTGCCACTCAAAACGCAATGCCTGTATAATTCGGCGGAAGTTTATTTTTAACTTTTCAAATATTGTTTGTTCTGTGATCGCTTGACACGCGGAAATTAAAATAAAAGATTTTAATCTCACTTTAGTGAGATTAAAAAACATAAATACAAATAACGAGTTCTTAAATATTAAACGAAATAAAAAAAATACATGGCGGTACTGTTCATTTTTTACGAGAAACCAAACACAAAGAAACTAACGTTTCCCAAAATAGGTAAGGTCCATTCCAAGGATATTTACTTATAGACAATTCCTTGACTTTGGTCGGACGTCATCCAATCATTGTAGAGAATGATGTAATCTGTGAAAGCTGCAATCAAAATCGAATCGAGAGCTCTCAAAAAGGGACTCAATTTCGGTGAGATTAAGCGTCAACCCGTCTGTGTGTCATTGTAAATCCTATCGATGGAAATTGTTCCTATTTGTTTGGAAACTGGTCAGTTGTGTTACAAATTTATACTTATCACATTATAAATAAAGTTCAATATTAATATTATATCAGACAGACTATTATATCAGATTATAGACATATTAAGTTGCAAAAAATTATTCATACTATCATTCATGTCGTAATTCTTTTTATGTATTAGAGTATATTTTATTAAAGATAGTAGTAGACACTCCTATCCCCACTCTCCACCGAATTCTCGACTCACTGCGTGTTCCGTAGAGGAATTTTACCAGGTCTTGTTTACCAGGTTTTGTTACCAGGTCGAGCAAATGATAAAATAATATATGTGTTGTCGGTGCTATGTATGCTAAATATATTCCTTTTTATTATATACCCTTAATTATATTTTTTGCACCTTACCCTTATCTTAATTTGCTATGTCCTCTGCCTTAAGGTTGCCTGGCTGCTGCTAAGCAATAAGGTCGACTTTTGTACATTCATATATTTTTATTGTATTTTTGTGTCTTTTCTTGTGTGTGCAATAAAGAGTTGTATTATATATTTCTTTCCATCGAGTGGAAATTGAACTCAAAACCGTTGTGTTTACGGTCACACGCTTATGCCACTACGCTACGACGGCTTAAATTTTATTTGTTCGGAAGTTCTCACTTCTGGCCGGTAAGTATCTTGTAGGTATTTATTCTACGCTGCAAAAAATAAAGCATAAACTTAGAAGAGACTGTGTGTGACTTAAGTAATTCATATCAATTTTAGCTTGACACCACGCGTCACCACTCTGATTGATAATTGGGTTGCTGCCACACCTAATTGCTAGTAACAATACCTCAGGTGACAACAACAATATTTTAAAATATTTCATATACGACGGAATTTTAATACAATTTATAAATTTAATCCCTTTGTATACAAGTATTTGTTAGACTTTGATATAAAAATTTTGTTTTTAGCTTTACTCTGTATTCTGCACGTAGCAGAGTAGGCAGAGGAAAATCTGAGAACCTAGTGCTAAGACAATCTGTTCCCAAAGAGTCTCTCTCTGACTTCTTAACACAATGCTTGTTGAGTGGCTGAATTTAATGCCGCGCTTTGCCTCGTTACCAGTGCGATGACATGAAAATATTAAATATTACATTTACTCGTGTGGGAATCGAACTGATTACCAATCGTGTTACATTACAGTCACACGCTTGTTCACCTGCACTACGACTGACCTCTATATCATACTAGCAAATTCAATTTTAAGTTACTCTGTCGCTCTAATAAAATGAAAAGCAAAAATAAATCAAAATATTAATTATAAAAATCAAAAAATATATTCACAAAATTATATTTTGATATCAAAAACGAAATAAGGAAAACTTTGAATGATAGTATAAAAACTGTAAATGGCATTACGCGACGGCGGAGGACGCTGCCAGGATTTACAATTCAACCCCGGTGAGCTAATTGGATGCAGGTAACTATGTTTGCGACGGGACGTCGCGTGTACGGCTTGCATCATTTCATTTTATTATTTTTTTGTAGGAGTTTTTAATTATAATACATTATGTTTTTGCTGTCTCTCCTTATAGTATCTTTCGACTTTTTTTACATTGATAGGGAAATAAACTGCAGAATTAAAAATACCCGTCTAAAACTTGAGCTGACTAAAGCTAAGCGAAGATCCCAACGCGAGCAGATGAAATATTAATTTAAATTTATATTTCTATTTCTTCACTCTGGTGTCGAGGCAAAGCATTTTGCCACTCAACAGGCCATGTTTCCAGAATTCGGCAAAAGGAGGAAACGGAGTGTCTTAGCATTAAGTTCCCTTTGCCAACCTGCTGTGTGCAGGATACAGCGTGAAGCTGATTTGATTTTGATTCTTTTATTTTTTTTCTCTACACCAAAAGTAAAACAGTTTAAAGGTTCCAGAGAAAATAATAAAAATCTGAAAACAAGTCCCATCAAATTTCTTTAGTATTCAACTTAACCGCATTTACGACGACTTTGTTTCGTTAAAGTAAATACGAAAAGGTAAAGTGAACTCTTATTAACATTATAGGCCTCGAGATTTCCCAACAGGAATTAAGAAAAGACGCAAAATGTTTGGTTCATAATAAAGTCTTGCCGTAAAAAGATCTGATCACGTTCACACATATTAAACGTGAACAAATAAATGCTTACAAATAAAAAACATGTAAACATCTATTTTATTTGTAATCATTTATATGTTATCTAATATTATATTTTTGTCGTTTTATTTCCTTTAGCGAAAATCATTATTATTGACCGAAACAAATACAACATGGTTTTCTATTTCAGATTTACGTTTTATCTTACATTTAGCAGGATAGGCAGTCCGACGACACTCCGTTCACTTTCGCAATTGTGTGTTGAGTGGCAGAACTCAACGCTGTATTTTTTCTTAATACTTGGTCTAATCTAATATTAAAACATTCCTTTTCCATTAAAACACGTCCATTCTCCACTTTCCGTTGAATTTTGGAGACATTGCGTACTAAGTGGCGGTACTCAACGCCACGCTGTGCCTTATTACCAGAGAGAGAAAAATGAAAACATTAAGCATTTCATTCCCCCTAAGCCCCAGTGCGACGGCCTCGTATATTTTGTCTGTTAATGTAATTTCTCCAATTCGATATTAATCTTCCCAAAAGAAATATAATAGTCACCTTTGGCGTTTTATCTACATTGAAATTGTACCTTACTGCACATGATTGTATTAAATATTTTAGGCAATGTCACAGATTCAAAATTATCGCCTCCGAGCCGCCTGCGGGCAGACGACGATGTCGGTTGTCATTTGAGTGAAGTTGAATTTTGTATACATTAAATGTATTAGTTATTACCAATGTTTATTTGTTTCTTTGCTGTTTGTTATTAATTCATTTTTCTGTTTGATCTACGTCACACTAGATAGATATGAACTTGTTTTAATTAAATAAAACAATTTTTGCGAGCATAAACAATTAAAATCCCAAAAACAAAGAAAGGTTTAATCTAAAATTTGTAAATAACAGTATGAGTATAAAGCTATACTAAAATAATTATCTCTTTTCCTAATATAATCCTATTGTTAAGGACGGCGAAGTCGCGAGCGGGACGCTAGTTACAAAAGTTAAGCATTTCAAAATATTTAAAACTATTGTAAAACTTCCAGTGATTTAAATTCTATTGTCTAACTAAAATATTCTATGATTCACTATCTCCATTTCATTACAAGATTGTGAAACAAATCTCATTAGATTTACAAGACTTATTAATACTGATTGGGTTAGATCCGGGCATTATCTTAAAGGTAAGGTTAATGGGTGCAAGCCGAAACGAACGATGTCCATTCATCTTTGTTCAATAGGGTACAGCACAGCTAAGATCCATAATCCATTGCTTCTATTAAGATTCATAGACTTTTTGGATACATGTTATTTCTTATTAGCACGCCATTACGCTTATTTGGAAAAATCTAGTTGCATTTATAATCCCAGGTCTACTGGTTTGATTTATAAAAACAAATTGCTTTGGGATATTCCATCTTTTTATTAAGTAGGAAGGCTGTGACTAATGAGGGCGGAGTAACAATAAAATATATAACAAAGACAAGAGAAATTGAGAGCTTCTGTTTTTATTTTCTTGTCACCATAATTATATAAGAACACAATTCGTCAAATTGTTAAATAAAATATATTGTAGTTCAAGACGTGCCACCTAAATCCATTATGTTTGATTATATCAGGATTATATTGATAAATTTTAACAGTGGTATTTATTTTAGCCTTAGTGACTTTTTAACAAAATAAAATAAATTAAATACTAGATTCCCTCTGCCTGCCCGCTGTATGCGGGATACAGCGTGAATTATAATTGTAGCATCGCTTGTAGTATAGGGGAGTTTCGTTCCTGATCTTGAAAGGCAGCTGCAAGGAAAAAGACTTTGGCAAAGAGTACAGGATCTGGAGTTACTAGCAAGTCGTAATAGGTTTCCGTGGCGCCATTATCTCGCTGCGCGGAAAAAAATTCGTGCGCGGAGCACTCTTTTAACAACCTTTAACCTTGTCTCCAGATTTTCTCCTACGTCTTATAGCGGCTTTGTTTTCGGAGGCGCCTAGGTACATAACCCAGCATGGCCGATTTGACACTTTTCATTTTCAAAAAACATATAATATTATTTTAAACAATCACCTATTTTTTTATAATAAGCCTAAGCAACGTTTAACTTCACCGCCAATCCATTTTCCGCGGCTTCATTCTTAACAAATGGCATTTTGTTTTACTTTCATTTTACCAGAAAACCACTTTTTAATTTTTGGCAAAACCCCGTCGTATTAATTCTTTTATAGAGTGCTTAATACCATTCTTTCATTTGTTGGTGAAGATAAATACAAGGACTAATATAATTTATTAAAAAAATGGTTTTGTCAATAAAAGTACAATTATTACTTACGAGTTCTAATGCAGACTGCTTTGATATAGTACATGCAGACTGGGATTAGTTCAAGTAGTAGTAATCAACACACTTATGAAATAATAATTATTTTACCACTTTTCCTATTTATAATGTTTACATTAGTTATTAGATACATGTACAAATACATACATGCACTCTCATAGAGCAGTATACTCGTATATTTTACGGTCGGTTTACACTGTGTCACTTTGACGGTACACAACCCTATTTAAATTCTACATTTCACGAACACAAACCCATAGTCAACTCTCTATTTCAAGTTATAATTCAGTAACAAGTACCGCGGCGGTACGGACACGGCTGTGAGTGTCGCGTCCCTTCATACAATAAACCTTTTAGTAATTTGTTATTGTAACACCTTTTTCAAAGTACGAGTGTAACATAGATACGCAATAACATTTTTGCAGATAAAATAAATGCTCTATGTAAAAAAGTGCATATTTATAGAAGCAATATTCACAGATTATAATGAAATATCAGGGTAGGCACGGCGAGCCTGGGAATCTAGTGTCCAGACACTCCATTCCATTAAAACACTTCCGTTCCCCACTTTTCGTAGTATACTAGAAGTATTACGTGTTGACTTAACGCCGCGTTTTTCTTGCTTGTTACCACAGCGAACAAATGAAAATATTAAATATTTCATTTCCTCGGATGGGAATTGAATGCACAACCTGTCACACCTACGGTCGTACAATTGTACAACTTTTTAAACAAAAAAATAGTATAATAAAGAAGAATAAAATAAATATCACTCAATGTCTGGGCATTTAAAAAGATAAGTCCCATATCTGTTCATATGCAGAAATTCGTTTAACTTAATGTTATCAACGGAGTAGTAAGTTCGCTTGCGTTTCGCGTTTTACGGTTATTGTTACATTCGTATTGTTTACTCCTCTGAGCGTCGCAGCAGTGACTCTTGCTGAACTGGAGTACCATTTGGTGAGTAGACAAATTGACTGCAATAGCATATATATTTAAAAAAACTACAAGCGATTTTATGGATAGTGGGTGGGTTAATGTTAAAGTTTGTTTCAGTTCTGTTAACGTGACAGGTTGTGGTGTGTAGGTTTGGTTCTCAGTCGATTAAATCATAAATAATATCTTTATTTCATTGCTCTGCTAACGACACCAAACACGGCGTTGAATTACATCAATCAATCAAATGCTTTCAGAATTCGGTGGAAAGATGGGAGTTTCTCCTGCCTCGCCTGAATGCACTAGCCTGATACAATGCCAAGATGAAAAAAATAATAGATTTCGAATCATCAAAAAATTTCCCACTTCCCCACTTTCTGAGAAATTGTAGAAAACAATAAGTTTATAAGCAAATTTATTATCATACCTTACTAGTACAAATTCAAAAATTATGTTATTCATTCATATATGGCTCGTTTCCATCAAATACAATTTATCTGGACTGTATGAATACTTAATGATGCGTGTATGCTTTAATATTCATTTTAACATGAAATTCAAAATAAATTTCCGTAATCATTGACTAACTTTATAATATTTTTAAGAAATAATAAATAAACGTTAGCTTATAACCTCTAGGCTTTTATTCAAAGCGGCATTTGCTGAAATCTAGCTGTTTGTCTCTTGTTTATAAAATCCTTTATATATGTATGTAGAGACCGTCTACTCCTTAATAGAAATTATAAACGTATACAAATAATTATGATTACAATAACACATAGTTTGTCATTTGTCACTCAGTAAAGTCACAGAAAAAATAGCATCACCATAAAAATATAATATTATTTTAAATTACTTTTTAAAAGAGCTTGTCTCAAATCGTTTTTTTTTTAAATTGGATGTTCTGGTCAAAAACCCTTCACGTAAATGCTTTCAGTTACATACAATATAATAGACATATAGAGAGATGCTATTTTTGTTCTTATGTACTAAAAATATATATTAAATTAGTATTAATTATTTTTTTTTTATTTCAATTCGACGCCACACTTTGACTCCACCAGAGAGAAGAAATATATATATATATATATATATATATATATATATATATATATATATATATATATATATATATAATTAAAAATAAGCAAAATATTACTTTTGAATTTCGAATCTATCATTTTTATACGTCAATTCAAACGTATAAAAATGATAGATTGCAAATTCAAAAGTAATATTTTATTTATTTTTAATTGTAACAGTATTTAAAGCTGGACTAAGCATTTGTTTAGTTTAAATAATTTTATAAAGTTATTTAACGTATTTTTGTCATAAAAATTTCATTATACAATTAAGGTAAGATTGAACGTACTCGTACCAAACAGTATTCCACAGAGTATACACGTATAGCGTTGTTGTCAACACTCTCTTACAGGACAAACGCGGTTGGGGCAAGGTTCGTTAGAATTTACACAAATTCAAATACTATTCCTCAGAGCAAGTCAGATTTAGGGTCGAATTAACGAGATCCATATTGTCAATTAATGTGTGCTTAATGTGGAGAGTCGAGGTCTCGTGCGGTTTGTTACATACTGGCTGAGGGAATAGAAAGTTATTACAACTAAAGTTATATTAGGATTGTATTGATGTCGCTTCGTTCTACGATTCGGTGGGTGAAGATAACGTAGTATTCAGTTTTATTTTATGTTTAGTTTTAAAATTAAATGTAAATGTAATATAAGCAAAAGCGTGTGACTAATAGCGCGATGGTTGCGAGTTCAATTTCCATTTTGAGGAGTGAAATTTTTATTATTTTAACTTCTTCGCTTTGATAACAAAACAAATTTTATGTAACTTTATATGCTTTAGAATTTAGCGCCAATAGAATCTGTTCTCCGCTTTCCACATAATTAGAGAAACCCAACTTGGCACTCTATCTCGTCAGGAAAACTAAATTAACTGATATACAATCAATTCCCCGACTGGGCGTTGAACCCGAAACCATATACAGTTAGACAATGTCCTATTGTACCACGATGGTTTCCAATTTAAGCATATAATTTACAAAATTTTGATTTCGATATTGTAACAGTTGCCATAAAAACCAATATGTAATTACATACTACATATTTTTTGAGCTTAAAGTCAGAAAGCTCTCGTACGCTTAGAATAAACAAATAAATACATTTTCAAGGCGTATAAGAGTTGGCCGCTGGAGGGCATCAATTCAATTAAGATTTTCAAACCACAATGAAATTGTGATAAGTGACTGACTGCACTAAAGTATTATGTTATGTTATATCTTCATATTCTTCATCATCTGTGATGTGGTAATATAATCTTGGGAAAGATGGTTCGAGATAATTTCTGTTAATGGTTTTTGAAAACAAAGCAATATTTTACAGCGAATAAATTAACAATTTATGTACTTATTATTAGCTTTATTATTTTAACGTGTTTGTATTTTTTTAAATACAATCCAAATTATGTTTTTTTATAATAATTCTCTTTCATTATTAATTGTATACTACAGCCGAGTGCCATAATAAACTCAGCTTAACAAAGCTCAGGCTCCACAAACACGGGTGCAGTAGCACCCGTGTTTGTGTCTTCTGTCTCTTTTTAGTGATTAATTCAAGTTTTTTAGCTTCACAATAAATCCTACCTGTTCTGGGAGAAAAAATAGATTCGACATATTATACACGCCTTGTTTTACTAGAGCTTGAAATAATTTAAATACAATCATTCCTCGAGGAAGGATTTGAACCCACAAAAATATCACTAAAAGTCAGGTATATTTGAATACACCGCGAAGACAACGAATGCGACTTTATAAAATTTGTATATCTGAGCTTATAATCAAAAGTAATAAAGAAAATGTTGTGCAGATTACAAATAGAGGACTAGAGCTTTCGAACCAGGATTTATGGATTATCGTAACTGCTGTAAGAGCCACGCTTACCCACAGCCTGCTTACATTGCTGATTGCCTGTTTTAGATTGCGATTATATTGTACTTTTCTGTATTGTATTAAACAACTTGGGGCCAGTCTCGGTACAGGTATACACAGGTTGTGTGTTCGATCCCCGCTCGAGGGAAAAAAAATCATATTTTCATTTCTAGTGTCGATGCAAAGCGCATTGTTGAGTTCCACTACTGAACACGTAATGCCTTCAGACTTTGAAGAAGACTGCGGAAATTGGGAAGCGGAGTGTTTCTCTAGGTTCCCTCTGCCTACCCTGAAAAAAAAATCAGTCAAAAATTAGGCTAATTACAATTGAAAAGAAGGAAGCTATTTAAATGCGTAACTCATTACAAGCTATTAACAAAGCAACCCAAGGTAATGGAAGTTATATTCAATTTAAATGTTCTACATTCGCCGCCGCCGGCGTTAGGGGTCCGTATCATCTTTGTAAATTCAATTACAAATGTATTGTGCTAGTGACGCGCACGAACGTCATTTGGGAATATAGCCGATTCTGAACATGTACGGTCGCACTCTGATAGAAGTCATTGTTGTGATATGATAATCAAGATTTTAGTTATAATTTTGTTAAGTTTCATATACTTTGTTATGTTAGTAAATAATATTATGTGATTTGATTGGATCGTGTGTTATATAGCGCTCGGTGTCACAGACGGAAAACTCATTTAATATTATATGTTAATGTGTCCGTCTGATAGGCGGCCAAGCGCCTTAGACGCTGACAAAGAGACAGATCGGGTGAACGGCGCCGGTGGGAAAGGAATTTTTTTTTCTCCCACACTTATTATTCCAATGTGGAATAGTTAAGTCGTAGTTTTAGTTCGATTTAAATTCGCTTATTTTTCCTCTAACATTGAGAATAATATACAAGTTAGATTTATTTTTTTGTATTTTTTAAAATTGATTAACCCCCCAACTGCAGCTCTCGTAGCTCGTGGGTAAATATTTATTTGATTTATTTATTACACAATAAGTCCCTACGTCAACGCAATCAAAACAAACGAGCCTTTATACATTGTTTCTGATGTATTTAGTTTAAAATTCCACCATAATCAAAATCTGTAGGGTACACGTTGATTTACAGTAATGCAATTTTACATGAAGTGAGAACTAACAATACAAATAGAATACGAAGGAAAATTAGATCTTTCATAGAAAAAAAATAATAACAAACTTATATTTGTAATTCTTGACCTGACAATCTTGAAATTGGTACAGAAACCATAAGGTGGGCGAGTCCCACTCGCACTTGACCGGCTTTTTTATTCTACAAAATTTTGATCGCTTATGTCCATAGCAGCATATTAAACTACCCTATGTCTTAATTGGTTAGCGGAACATGTAAATAATATCCTGGATGAGTACATAATTACAATATTATTTATGAATAATAACTATAATAAATAATACATAACACAAACATTTAAAACTAAAACAAACAACATATTTCACAACGAAATCCCAGCTCACCGTAACATAACTTACCTACAATCTAAGATCAATTCTATCTTTACTAAAAATCAAATAGCAGAATCGTTTAGCGGATTGTTCAACATTTCCTTTATAGTCACTTCATTACGTCACCACCAGCAGTTCCATTCGTAGATAGCGTGCACTCTCGCGGGAACAGGTTAGATTCAGAGGGCATTAGTGGAGCTGCGCTATCTCCACGGAACACTTGCACCACGGATTTAGCTCGAACTCCAATAGCTTGCAATTCTGTAGGAGAATACCTGGGAAAGATGTGTTTGGTATACGAAATGATTATGTGTGTTGTATGAAGTTGATATAAAAAAGTAGTTATTTATGACTTTAGAAATTAAAACACCTATATTCATTTTAAGTATCAAAATGACATTAGGCCTCATTTTTAAATACATATTTTATTCTTCGTTTTATTTTTGCTAAATCATTAAATATTAAATATGAGGCCATCGTGGCGCAGCGGCACAAGGGTGTGACTGTAACGCGACGGTTGTGGGCTCGATCTCCAATCGAGGAAATTGAAATATTTTCATACTTTTATATTTACTTTTTTCGCTCTGGTGTCGAGGCAAAGTGCGGCGTTGAGTTCTGCCACTCAACACGCAATGCCTCCAGAATTCGGCAGAAAGTGGGGAATGGAGTGTCTTAACTCTAGGTTGCCTCTGTCTACCCTGCTGTGTGCGTAATACAGCGTGAAGCTGAATGTTGAAATAACTAAATAATCGTGTTATAATAATCAAAGCTTTAATAGAAAAATCACGCACAAAATGTTGACTGTCTCAAAATAAAAATTATAATAAAGCAAAAATAGAATTAGACTGTAGCAATGTCGAAGAAAATTCCTACAGGGAAATCTCAAAGACCGTAAACTTAATAAGAGTAGACATTCTCTTACCTTTTTACCTTCAAGAGACAAAGTTATTCTGCTTTGTGAAATTTTGGAACATCAATTATGTTACAAGAATTATTTTATATTATCCTAGTACGAGTATATAGGAGACAAGTAGCCCGTTTAAATATTATCTCAATATACCCACACACATAGGTCGGTAGAGCAAATGCTATTAAGTGAATCTAAATCATTATGTTTTAATATAATTTCACAGTAGAAATAAATATTTCTGTACAAAAATAAATACTCTATTCTTTCTATGCTTAATACAAAAAAACTGGTCAATTGCGAGTCGGATTCCGATACGAGAGTTTCGTACATATTCAAATATGTACCCTCCTTAAGGAGGGTATGTCAATGGGAAGTACAATTTATAAGAGATGACAAACTTAAATTTGCGGACGTATGCATTCATTTTGTATGTAATGAAGTACAGTTATAATTGTATTTATTTTTATCAATTAAATTTGATTTTTGGACTATTTTCTTAATCGTAATGTAAGTTCTCACTTCTTGCTTAACAGGAAGTACTCAATAGGTCTTGATTACGCGTAGAATTTAATATAAAACTATTCGTAAGCTCTCGTATTTTTTAATTACGTTGACAATAGACGTAAATATTTTATATTAATTGCATCTTGATACCTGCACGCGATCTCAAGATCTTCTAATCTTGACGGACGGACGGACAAGAAAGTGATCCTACAAGGCTTCTGTTTTTCATCTTGCGATACGGAACCCTTAAAATATTTTGCTAAATAGAAAAATAAATAGCCACTTAATAGTCTCACTTGTTTTGAATTAATTAAAATTTAGAATCTTACAAATTGCCAAATAACAGCACAAAGCATTTAATTTGTAAAGTAAACAAACATTTTCTTTTCTTAAACTTATTAAAAGTCTTAAGCATTTCAGAGTTTTTGTTTAGTCTCGAACGTTTGTTTCCTCAAGGCTTGATGGATAAAGACAATTACAGATAAAAAGTTCTTTAAATTGTTTTAAATGTAGGAAACAAAGACGAAGCTTAGCCGTTTGGAGTTTGATAAAAGTGTTAACGAGTTACCTTTATTAGCTTCGTGCTTCATTCGCTGTCTATTAGAGTTTTGTCTTACTTTTAAGTGTAATCAAAATGAAATAACATTTTTTAAACTAATTTAATTTGTATAAATCAGGTAAAAGGCAAGATGTTTTTACCTTCCCGCCGTCTCTTTCAAATGGAGTAGGCCAAGGGAGTTTAGTGTTAGGACACTCCGTTCCCCACTTTCCACCTTTCCAATAAGTGTTGAGCTGCGGAATTCATAGCACGCTTTGCCTCGACACCAGAGCGAAGAAATTAAATATATTATATATTTCCTTTATTCTAGTAGGAATCAGACTCAAACCTATGCGTTTACAGTGATACGCCTGTGCCCGACGACTGGCTGCGTGATATTGATATTAGAAATATATTTAAAATTATAATACATTTATAGTGACTTTACTCAAATATTATATACGTCGGCTAAATTTATTTTTCGTTTATATTTCCATTTTCCACTCAACACGCAATGCCTCCAAAATTCGACAAAAAGTAGGGAACGGAGTGTCTTAACACTGAGTTCCCTCTACCTATCCTGCTGTGTGCGGGATGTAGTGTCAAATTGAATAATGAATAACAATAATAATACATGGATTATCAAATCGACTAACAACGTCGCATTAAAACTATACTAACCTCCGATCCTCTACTCGCGAATTAATTCAGTAAGGAAGCCATTATTGTTACTATTCTAATTAAGCGTGTACAGCGCTCGAAACTCCCTCTTGCACTGTCGTAAGGTAATTAGTCGTCTCCTGGCACGCACTGCGGAAGTGGAACTAAATCCTATTAAAGTTAAATTTAGCTTTGTAAATAAAGTTGAAATTGTCTACAGTGTGAGGCCAGTCGTGCAGGGGCACAAGCGTGTGACTCTAAACGCGATAGATTGTGGGTTCGATCCCCAAACAAGAAAATTAAATATTTAATATTTTACTTTCTTTGCTCTGGTGTTGAGGCAAAGCACGGCGTGAAGCTTCATGGGGAATCGAACTAAAGAAAATAATTAAAAATCAATTAATTTAGCTTAAAATTAAAAGTGTATTAAATATACAGGGTGGAATTGAACGCACCACTTTAAATGAAACCACAGTTTTAACTACTCTATAAAAGCCTAATATAATTCAGAAAAAAATAATTCCCAAAAATGAAAAAGTTATTTTTTCAAACAAAA
>DWGR01001978.1:0-14653 GCA_018247715.1 Heliconius burneyi
TCTCATTAAGAGACGCTTTCGTTCTCCACTTTCCACTGAATTTTAGAGGAATTCTTCGAACAGGCGTTTTGACCGTTACAGTCCCACACTTTCGCCCCAGCCCCACGACTGGTCTCATCTCATAATTTTATATTGTTTAAATCCACAATCATATCTGTCTTGATAAAAAATAAAAATCTAATATAACTTTCTTTTCATAACTATTCATTAAATAAAAAAACTCATCGTCAGTACATTTTACATCAATTATCATTAATTCCATTCCGCTTTTACAATCAAGACTTTAAATAGTCAAGAACTTTTAAGCTTATATAAAGATTATTATTCTTTTTAATTGGCACGACCGTAGCTGGTGCCCTTATCACTTGCTATTTAATCTGTCCAACTTGTCATATGTTTTGTATGTACGAGTATGTGATGAAATGTACTCATTTCGTTCTTAAGATTCGATTTCGCCCACGGCCATGGTTCTTCCATTGAATGTCTACAAGATATATATTAAAAGCATGAAAACCAATAATTTTTCAATTATAGTTTAATTAAATATGATTATTTACGGCTTAAATATACTTATGAAAGGATAATAGTAATTGAGGCCGTCGTTGCGCAGTGGGAGAAGCGTGTGACTGTTAACGTGACGTTATGGATTCGATTTATAATCGATGGAATTACTTATCATTTATGAATATTTCCTTTTCTCGCTTTGGAACGGAGTGTCTATAACATATAAGGTTCCATCTGCCTCCTCCGCTATTTGCGAAATACAGCGTGATGCTGAAAAAAAATTTTATAAAATAAATAATAATCGTATTTTTATAATATTTAAAGTAAGAAGGTAATTACAGTCAAAGAATACATAATAAGTTATCATTTCTTGAATTTGTCAGAATTGTATGCCGGAGTTCATCATTTAGGAAACAAGTGATCAATCATGTCATTTCTTTTTTTTTCTGAACGTAGAACTTTGTTTTGTCCAATTTATAATGTGGCTCACAATTAATATCTCCTTACTTCGTAATATTAAAAGCCAGCCAGGTCAACCAGGCCCAGTGGTAAAGTGTCTATATGAACGTGTGATGGTTGTGGCTTCAAATCTTTTATTCTTCAAATTAAGATGTTTATATTTAAAATATTGGCACTGTACCAAACCAGGTAATATATCACTTTCTCATTAATATATCAGTTATTTTTCTATTAAGCAAGAGATGTGTAAAAATAAAAATGTTGTAATTGTACAAAAACTTAAGGTGCCTATAGAAAGCTTAAGTAAAAGTAGTAAAGTATAAAAAAGTTTTATGTGAGTAATTATTTAGAAAGATAGACAAAAAGATAATTAAGAATATCGTGTATTAAAACACTATCGTATTGTATGTCTCATGTATTCCATTTATCGTTGCCGTTTATATATTATTGTCATGACATAGAGGAGGGCTGAGAGTTCAAGCGGAGAGAACAGCATCTTAATAGTTCATACAGGGGAATGATTTTATTACAAACCTTGAGTAGGTACCTAAAACTGAAACTAAAAAATAAGAAACACTAATACATATTAGTATACTATATAAGTATATATTTTTACTCATATTTAAAGTTTTACTTATTTTAAACTTCAAATCATATATTTTAGTGGAAATAATATCGATTTAATGCTGACTTAAATGTATAAACGTAGAGAACGAATCGAAAATATATTAGCGTAATGTCGAGGATTCTACAGTTAGGATCTCTTCGTTTTGTATATTATAACACGGTATTTGTACTGGCAATATATCTGTCATCTTTAATGATATCATTTGAATGCAAACTGAGGACGCTCCGTGCTGTCCTTAAGTAATCCGATACTTTAATAACCGGTCGTGTGACTTTTTTTGTAATTTCACACCTTTATATCTCCAAATATATATTGGTAATTAATATTTTTGTAAAGTTTCTTTGCCATATTTTTACGTCTGCTAAGTCTTTATAAAAAATGCCAAACATTTTTACTATTAACCACCTACTATAGGCGGCGAAGTGCTTAAAGATAAAATCAATGAAGTAAATTTGCTCAAATTCAATATAAAAGATATTCATCAAGTATATATACTAAAGTATCATTCTATCTTTCTATCCATCACCATGTATATAATTATTTTATCTTAGTTTAAAAATTCTATATATATAATTTATTTAAATCCTTCCAAATTGTAATATAAATAAGAATATAAACTTAACATGTTTTTATGTAAATAACGAAGTCCTTACAGTTACGAATCTTGTTTCACTCAATACGATTAGTTTTGGGTGGTCAAAGAACCGATTTAAATAACATAAAATGTGTGTTGTATATTTTATAAAAAATCATATTAAATATTTAAAAACGCCGCCATATGCGAGTCTAAATGAATTATTAAAAGTCGTGTACCGCTTTATTAATGTGTTTGATTAAGTAGAAGGTTGGAATAAAAATTAAATTTTTAAATACTTAGTGTTTTAACTGTAATTTTTGTTTATGTTACAAATGTGTACCTTATTTTTCAATTTCAACTAAGGAAAATACTTGATTGGTACGTCCCTGTTACAAAATTATAATACACTCTACATGAAGCTTGTGTTTAAGATTTTTATTCAAATGAAATATTTAAAATCTATTTTGAGTAGAAATTTCAGAAACAAAAGTAGGAATGTAAGAATATTTTTCAGCTTCACGTTGTATCCCACATATTGCAGAAGAAAGTAACAGTAGAACTGGAAATAATAATAAATAATAATTTATTCTCTTTATTTGGTATAGAACCTACAACCGACCCGTTTACCCGAGTAATCGTTTTTTTTTTTAATTTTTTTTTTGAACATGAGGTTAATTCTGTTACCCCTAGTGGCTTTTACAGCGACACCGGTAGGGGAGTAATTAATTTATAACAATCCTACTTATTTCAAGCAAATATGTAAAAGTAAGTCCAAGGTTTTATCGATTTCTCTGCCAGCCCTGTACAATAAAAAAACATGGCTCGGCGAAAAACATAAGAATGAATAACATAAGTTTTAAAATGAACGGAGTTCCACAATATATCTTAGCGTGATATAATATTTTTATGCATATCAATAATAAATATGATTTTAAAAAACAAAACGGACGAATAATTTCGGCTGGGATATGTTTATCAATAAATGCTTTTACGTTGTCAAGTAATAATAAGATAAAAATAAATTTGAAGTGAAAAATAAATGTTATGTTATTTTTATTTTTAAAGCAATATAATTTTTATGAGATTTTTTTCTGGAAGTGTATTCTTCTTATCGTAATGAATAGAATGTTTTTATTCATTAGCGGATGATACACTTAAGAAATCATATATCCGTATCAGCGACAATTGAAGACTAACTTTTAGAAGTCGTCGCGACACAGCTGCGCAGATACTTAGTCTGGCTTTTATCACGAGGGTACTGGATTTAAATTCCACACGAAGGAATTAATATCCTCGCTCTGGTAATGAAATAAAGCGCGTTGAGCTACGCCACTCAACATGCAATATCTCGAGAATTAGGCAGAAAGTAGAGAATGAAGTGTCTTAATTATACGATAAAATTGGTATATTAATGATTAACGTTGTCTCAAGACCAGAGACAAGTAAGTATGTATAACTTATTGATCATAAAAAATATTTAAAAATTTACAATTCCATAATTAACATACTTAATATATAAAATTAAAGAGATAAATAATAAACAGTTGACAGTCTAACGAAAGTGTCACCAAAATTATTTTAATATTGTTCTAAATACAATACATTAGCATTCCAACGACGGTCGAGACCGAATCATCATCATAAGGACAAAGTCACGGTCAGTTGCTAGTTACATATTAATGACAAACTTTTCTAATGGGCAAAGAATCTACTGTTAAGATCTCTGCATTCCACTGTTCACTTTCAGTAAGATTCAGAGATGATTTAAAGACATTGTGTGGTACCCAATGCCGCATATTGTTTCATCAGAATGAGGAAATAGAGATAATTTGTTTTAGTATCAAGCTGTATCCCACACGTAGCAGGTTTGACATAGGTAAGTTAGTTATTCATTTTATTCTCTCGAATGGGAATCGAACACCTAACCATCGCGCTTAGTCACACGCCACTGGGTCACGACGGCCTCGTCTACTATGCCTATATCAAATTATCTTACCATACCAAATTGGGATCAAATCTACACTTACAGTCAACCACGGCGCCACAGTGGTGTTTATCAAAAACTAGACATAATAATATTTATTTCGTTTCTGTAAAGCCGTTGACCGCACCAAATGCCCGCTAATTTGCATATACAAGCTTTTCGACTAAAATATTTCCATCTCTGTGGACAAAATAAGACCGAGGTCAATGTTCTATACTTTGTTCTTACCTGGTATATTTACACTCAATTTTTGGTTTCTTGTTATAAGCAACGCAGTAATAAGTAGAAATACAAATATAAGCACATCATTAATTCATTATGTAGATAAAAATAGCAATATTTTGTCCCGCATACAGCAAGGTAGGTAAAGGGGACGTCGAAAATGATAAAACGTATGTTCAAGATATTTTAAATAAAAAATAAATAAATCAGCTTCACGCTGTATCTCGCACGCAGCAGGGTAGGCAGAGGGAACCTCCGTTCCACACTTTCTGCCAAATACTTCTCCGCGGAGGCTTCTCCGCGCTTTGCCTCGACACCAGAGCGAAGAAATAAAAATATAAACGTAAATAAATATTTCACTTCCTCGAGTGGGGATCGAACCCACAACCGTCGCGTTACAGTAACACCCTTGTGCCGCTGCGCCACAACGGCCTCTAGATATTTTATTTTTTATTAGTGAGATTAAGTGCGCATTTTGCCTCGACGCTAGAACGATGGAAATTGAAATATTAAATATTTAATTTCCTCGAGTGGGAATCGCACTCACAACCTGTCGCATTTACAGTAACACTTTGTGCCTGTTGATCACGACTGGCCTGTAACACATGTAATCTATGAGTACATATACTTATTTACTAGTATATGTTTTATGTAGGTCTGTAACTACAGCATATTTTCCTGGAAACTCCAAATTGGTAAGTACAGATATTATCCAAAAGGTTATCTCTAATTGCATTATGTTTTTATTTATGCTAAGCCAGTTCGTGGTAACAGGCTTAGCATTTAGAATTGGTCCTTCATTTAATAATGAAGGACCAAAAAAACATCTTAAGATATCCTTCTTGTGATAATTTTTATGGAAATGACAAGACACAAGTGATACAATTTTATCTTTTATTTGAATATATCAATGATAATTAAAAAACCGAATTATCAAAAAAAAAATTAAGCGGAAGTAGCATAAACTTATAAAAATAAATTCGTGCGAAAATGGTTGTCGATTCAATTACTTCCAATAATTTTTCTAATGTTTTTCAGAATTCAAACCTTTTTTTTATTTTAGTACATAATGAACCATAATGTAGCATATATTAAGGTTCATTATGTACTAAAATGTCATCATGCTGAAAAATTAAGTAAATTCATTAATTACTAATTTTAAACAAGGAATATTTGAAAAAACAAAAACCCCGACTGTATAAAACTCACTTTTTAGTTAGGATTCATTACAGTAATCATAATCATGATATATGTACCTTTTTAAAATCCTCGCATTGAGCTCTTGAATCCGATACCTAAATTGTGTTATTCGATACTATTTTTTTATTACTAAGTAAAATGGCGTCCCACAGCTGCCATGATAATTTTTTTTAATGTCACCTATCTAAAACACTTGGGCTGCTAAGATAAATGCGATATCTCAATTATGTAAATCCGTTCAGATCTCCTTGTATGTATGTGTTATTCTTCATTACCATAAAGAATAATACATACATACGAGTTACGCGCGAAAAACAACCCTTCCTTAGCAGTCGGGAAAAAGTAACAATATAATGAAACAAAAGAATGCCAGTCATTTAAGTAGCCGTAATTTATCGTCATATCGACTTTATACGATATATTTTGATATATCGATTTAATTGGCTGTTTAATACCTTTGTTCTTTAGGAATAGCAGACTAAACTCTTAAATGCCTATTTTTAAATGTTGAGTAATAGATTACTTGACAAGTTTTCTCTATCAACACCAAATTTGTATGGGAATTTTTTTAGCAACAAAAAACTGCTTAAAACCCAAAGACAAAATGATAAATATGAGTTATATTTTAAAACTTGTTCTGTTTTAAAACTTGTTCTGTTTTATAAATATATAATAAGACATTTTCAAAAATATTTTAAATTAAAATGTATAGCGTGCTTAAGTTAAAATTAAAACATAAAGCTGACAATTAACACAAAAACTAAATTGTCAGCTTCACGCTGTATCCAGCACACAGCAGAGTAGGCAGAGGGAACCTAGGGTTCAGACACTCCGTTCCCTACTTTCTGCCGAATTCTGGAGAATGCCTCCAATGCGTGTTGAGTGGCAGAACTTAACGCCGGGCTTTGCCTCGACATCAGAACGAAAAAATGGAAATAAAAACTTAAATAAATATGTCACTTTCTCGAGTGGGGATCGAACCGACAACCGTCGCGTTTCAGTCACACCCTTGTGCCGCTGCGCTACGACGGCCTCACTTAATTTGACAATATAAATGTAATTATTTAATTTTTTTTTTTCTTTTTGAAGTCAGTCAATAAAAGTATTTGTTAGTTGTAGTTATCCTAAGGAAAGTTAATCACGTCCAGATTAATCCACGATGGTTGTTACCACTACATAAATAAATCTGCCTTCGCTATATAACTAAATGTGCAACGAAAACAAATTCATTCCATTCAAATATATTTTGCACTTTATTACAAACAAAAGAAATGTTTTAAGAAACGTGTAATAATTTTTACGTAGCGAGATTCACAACAATAATGGGAATAATAAAATAAAAAAAGATAGTTTATTACACACGTCCTTTTATCGATTACTTTAAACGGTTCACTTTTAAAAAAATTTTAAAACGCTTTTTCTTTCATTGTTGTAAAAAAAATCTAACAAAAGCCAAATGTCCTAATGTCCACGATGCTGGCAGATAAATGGTTCGAAATCGAGATATAAATTATTAATAAAAAACATTCCACCGTTAAGCATTTTTGGATTGGATATAACTTACTTTTATGAAAATTATTTCAAAATGACATATTTATAAGTAAAGGTCTTTTGTCCACGCTTCGTTAGCATAATTTAGCAATTTACGTCGAACGCTCGGCACATTCGGATGTAATTTGCTAAAATTATCATCTACATATCACTTATAATAGCAGATTGAGATACAATCTACAACATTCATATTTCATGTTAGATATTTTATTATTAGAAAATTTAAAATAGTGAACTCGAAATCGAAAACAAAATCGTATTTTTTTCGTTTCATGGCTTATCCCGTATAGCAGGATAGATGGAAAGAGTATAAAGCTAAGAGCAAAGTGTTAAAACACTCCTTTCTCCCCTTCTCACCACATGCGGTGCAACGCACCTTTACGTAACTTCGTGAGCATGATAAAATAAACAAAAAAAAATCCCAATGGGGATCGAACCCACAACCATCGTATTTTTTAGATGCTTTCTAATTGCGTCAATATTTGACGACCTCTCCTTTAAGTCTCTATTTATATTTAAATAGAATTTGAATCGTCTTATCCTGATAAATCTGATACATTTTACACGATGGCGTCAATTAAGTGTATAATAAATATTCTATTCAAAAAAGGACATCATGCCATAAGTGTTATAGGACCTACATATTTTGAGTATTTTATTTCTTTCTAAAAATAACTAATCCCGCGCATAGGAATACTTATATACATAATAACTATAGCAATATTTGTAAAGGTATAAAAAATATACATTCTTAGTACAGCCTAAAGTATTAGCTAAATATCACTTTCTGTATTTACCGGTTGGATGGAAACATTCAAACACAAGTTAAAAATAAAACTTTGAAGAAGTGTTTTAAAACTGTATTGAATTTGGAGAACAATTCACAAAACGTGACCCTGACCACATATCGTTCAGTAAGCGGTGACAATACCAAATTTCCTTATTACAACAATCTGTCACGTCACGATGCGGTCGAACATAGCAGGTTCGATTCCCAGAAGGTGACTCAAGTCACGACGGAGACGTCACCTTGCAATGAAGGTGTTTGATTTACATACTCCATGTATACGTGATTTCTGATTGGTGTATTGTTGTGTTTGATTATATGGTGATGATGTAAGTATATGCCTACACAGAGAACAATGAGAATGCCTAACTATGTTTTTATTTTCATACTAAATATGTTTCAGGTGCAGAAATTAACTTTATTTGTATTAAACATGCTAAACTCTATAATTCGCATATTCGATTACCATTTCCCGGTGTTTAGTTCCGTTACTGTAAATGCAATTATCTCTAAAATTATTCGTAAAGTGGGGAACGGAGTGTCTTAATATATGGTTCTGACTGCCTTGCCTATTGCACTAGATAGAATGTGAACTTAAATAAAACTATCAATTCAAATATTTTACAACTGTGAAAATATAATCTAAAAAAAACTTAATTTCTTAATTGTACGTAATAAATCTGTTAGTAGTAATTTATTACATACAAAATGAATTGAAGTTGCAATAAAAGAGAATTTGCTTATGCAATGCTGAAACAGTAGACTTATTACATATACAGGTAATAAATATATTTTATTTTAAATATAGAAATAGACTGTGAGCATATTTTTTTCATGATTACGTTTCATGCTGCGTGAACTTAGTGTCAAGATACTGAGTCCTCCACTTTCTGCCAGAATTTAAGATATAGCATAGTTTAGTAGCGGAACTCAATGCCGCACCTTGCTACCAACAAAAATGGCGTTATTACATATATATATTTTACTAACGACCAGCTCGCTGCTTCGCCGGCTTATATCTGTGAATTATTTGTTTTTATAAGTACATAGAATTATGTTCCTGTTTTAATGCTTTAGTTTGTTACTAAGAATATTTTTTATATTTTTAGACTCGTTAATCGTCTAATTGTAAAAGATTTTTCCAAATCGGTTCCACAGATTCGGGATCTATTCAATTCAAACAAAGAAACAAAAAATCTAATCTGTTGTCTTTATAATTTTAGTGTAGATATCGATGCACCTTACCCCGCAGAGTCACCCGCTACGGTGCGCGAGCGATGATTTTCTTCAGATTGATATTTTTAAATTCATTATATATATCTTTATGATAGATGTTATAGTTGATTTTTTTCCATTAACCCAAAGTGTGAACACTTCGGGTTACATTATTGCTTTTTTATTGGGGATTTCTATTTTGATTTATCTTTTTAAAGCCAATAGTGAATGAATATTTGATATCGGTCCGATAGTTTTTGTGTAAAAACAACACTATTTGTGTTGTCATACAAAAATTTCCTCTTTATAATATAAGTATGTACTTATAACTTATTAAAATAAACATAAAAATAATTATACTGATCCTTTAAGTACATCTTTCTGTTGACATTTAATGGCCATAAAGAATGGTATCAGGAGGCGCAAGAAGCACAAGCTAAGATCATCACGAGATAATCTGAGATAATCTGACTTCAATATTGAGAGATAAATCTTGTAAATGAGTTAAAAATATAGTTTACTTTATAATATGTAAAAAATGTCATTTTGAAAGGTATCAACATTAAGTGGAATGGTTGTTTAATGGACTTGTTGATAATAAATATTTTATTAGGCAAAACGCGGCATTAAGTTCTGCCGCTTAACACGTTGTTTCCAGAATTAGGCAGAAAGTGGGGAACGAAGTGTCTTAACAGTAGGTTTCCTCTGCCTACCCTATTGTGTGTGGGGTACAGCGTAAAGCTGATTCGTTTTTTTAAATAATAATAATATTATTTTACTGCATTAAAAAATAAAGAAACAATAGAGTAACAACATTTACAAAAGGACAATAAAAAGTGCCTTATCACCAAAAGCGATTTCTTACAGGCAGCCATTTGGAAGGATTTATTACATAAAAGACAGCAGAAAGGCGCAAAAAGTATATATAAAATATGATATGATATTATTAAATATAAATAAGTTTATTTATATTTATTCAGATAGATACCATTATTATTTTATTTTTTATACGTAAAAAGTACTTAAGTAAAAGACATCAACGCGTTCGAAACTTTTCTTCATTTTTCATATAATGAAATATTAATTGGACATTATCACTTCTCACATCTTCTGCGTTATTTATAATATCAATAAAAACACATAAGCAAAAAAAATCTTCTTTTTTTAACAGGAATAACGGCAATATAGCGATCAAATCAGATATTAATTTTATTACTATTAATTAAAAAATACACTGTATTCTAAACATTAGTTACAATTTTATGATTTTGTTGTAAATTTTTACGACTATTTAGCGATATGCAATCAATTTAATTAATTAATTTGGAATCTAAATAAAACTACGGCTAAAGATTATTTAGGAGGACTAATATGTGCGAAGGCAATAAAATATAAAAATATGTAATTCAAATATATTTTTTTAGCTATACTATACAGTGAAGGAGGAAAACTGAGAACCTAGAATTAAGACACTCCGTTCTCTGCAGTTTAAAATGTTTTGTAAACAAGCGTAAGTGAAGGTGTACAAGCTTCACGAATTTATATAAAGAATATTATACAAATGTAAAAGAAAACAAACTTATCTTAATCGATTCAATAAAAAATCTGATCGCAACCTTATGCTAATAAACATACAAGTACTTTGAAATGTCACAATTACACGACTATCTTCCTCATGGCTACCATTGGAGAATATGAAATCGCGTATAGTATCGATGAAATCATATTTTATGTTCTATTTCCACGGAATAAAGTTCATTTTTGATTTAATTTATTGAAAGCAGTCACACCTTTATGGTAAAAATTTATGTCCCTAAATTATGAGCTCTCGTCATGCACGTTCAATTGAAATTCATTCAAATTTCTTACTTTTTATTATATATGGTTTCTTTATAGCATTACACAATGGTGCTACTTATTAGTTCATGTTACTTTTTCATTTATAAGAATATAATCTTTATGACCATGGTACGTTTCCGCCATAAAATTATAAGCTGAAAAGTAGAAAAAAGGAAAATTTATTTTTTAAGAAATTCAGCTGCATTTACAATATACAAAATTGTATTAGTATAGGAAGAGTTTAAATAATATATATAAAATTCTTCAGATACTGGCCGACAATGTACTGACGAGATTTTCGAAATTACATGCATTTGGCGAATATAATGCATATCAGTACATTAATATAATACATCACTAATTGTATTTTTGTGTGCTTTTTTTCAACAACTTTTCATCTTTCTGAAACATTTCTTTATGAAAAATATCGTCCACAAAAATAACTGTTCAAGAATAAATAACTTACATGACGTCTTACGAAATACTCGAAACGCATTTAAGCGCGCAGTAAGTGATTCTCATCAATTTTGCCCTCCATTAAATATTGAGTCGCTTATATTTTGTCTGCAGTCTTTATAGACCTTATCAATTGATTTAAACGACTGTTTAACTTAAAAAGGTTGATCTTCTGAACTTTACACGTGACTATTAAAAAGCTTTTTAATTTTAATGTAACAATTTAATATATTTGTATTTACCGGACGGAATTTAAGTATTATTAAGATTACATACCTTCTACGGTAGTCGCAAGATCTTTTATTTTTGTTGAATATGGGCAAAAAATAATCAATAAGTGTATGTCTCTCTGCTTACTATAGCACTCACCTTGAAAAAACTGCTTCTGTAATATAAACTTTGTTATTAGAGATTTTTACATATTTTAAGACTTTCATTGAAAGTATCTTTTATCTTTTAACACGATCGATAACTTATCTATGTACTCGTATAATATACAATAGCCATTCCACACAATATATTACTAAAATGAGCTACAATGAGAAAATCCATCTCGTCGTCTAATAAATTGCAATAAATTATTTAAATCAAATCAAAGTATCTCAATTAGTCAAGTGATTTCTGCATAATCTGACGTCGTCGGTGTCCATCATCAATCATTTGTTCACACAAAATTATATTGGGTTTTCATTTTTAACGACACTTTCGACACAAAAACGATATTAAAACGCGATGAATGACCTTTTATTGTACAATAATGGTTATTATAACAAAAGTGCGTGAAAGAAACGTTCAAGAATATATTATGGTGACGGTCATAAATTACTCCGATGTCATCATTCTTAGTGAACAATTTTTTGTAGATACGCATATCAATTATGACCTAAAATGAAATTTTGGCGGAGTTTTTGTTCGAATATTCAGTAGCAATACTTTTTTCCATAATTTAAGTTTTGACAACGGAGCGGATGTGGTGCTTGAAAGTATCTAAAAATACATACATATTGAAGCATTGACAATTATTTGAGAAAATTTCTTTTGATGAAGCCTCTGCTTAGGTTGTATTTATTTTCCTATAATGTTTTTGGACTTATTGTAAAGATGAGATCAATCAGGCAAAAAGAAATGAGAAAATAAAAAGTACGTAATTAGACCCTATACTGAAACAACAATATTATGATAAATGCAATGTATATTTACAATATATACTTAATTTATTTAAATATAAATTTGCAAAGTAAACCTAACAAAAAGTGCACCTTAAAAGCCCACAACCACAAGTAAATATTTGCTACAAATACGACGAACCTTGCGATAAAAGGAAAATTTTAACCGTAATCACTTAAAAATATTTATATTTCGATATTTCAAAATCCCAAGCCTTAGGGTATTAATGATGATAATATGTCTTTTAGTTTTTAAGTATGTTATTTAAGTGAATAGTGATGTTCAAAAAATCTTAATAATACAGTCATACTTATCGTTTTTAAATCTCTTTACAATCTAATTGAGAATGAGAGTAATAAGAGGAACTCTTGTTCCGATCAAAAAGAAGCTTTTTTTTAGCTTCACGCTGTATCCCGCACATAGCAGGGTAGACAGAGGGAACCTGGTGTTAAGACACTCCATTTTCCACTTTTTGCCTTATTCTGGAGGCATTGCGTGTTGAGTGGTAGAACTCAAGGCCGTGCTTTTGCCTCGACACCAGAGCGAAGAAAATGGAAATATAAACGTAAATGAATATTTCACTTCTTCGAGTGGGGATCGCACACACAACCAGTCGATTTCGCAACGCACGAAGTCACACCCTTGAGCCGCTGCACCACGAATGGCCTCAAAATAAAAAAGAAACTAGCAACGATATATTATATTATTCAATAGAACTAAGCCGTATTAAGACTATAGTCAATACTATACACAAATTAGGTAATAATGCACCGCAATGACAACAAAACGGTTGGCGTATGTAAAAGAATTTCTTTGAAAGCTGAGTAATATATATTTTTTGAATGTACAGAAAGGTATTATTAAGACCTGTTTATCCTCAAAAATTTCCCCATTTTTATTGGGTTTCTCAAGTTACTAATAGGAATATATGAAGCTACCATTAGACATTTCGTAAGGTTTTATTCCGAAAAAGTAATAATTATACAGACCTCGTTTGCCATGATTTTACCATAAAAAAAAAATAAAAACCTTATGTTACCTTATGTCTTTTGTCTTCGTTAGATGTTTGGCAGTTAGCATAGACTATTTAACTACATTCTAAGGGAACATATAACTTTGCTTAACATTCCTAATGATTATGGACGATGGTTTTTTTGTTATACAAGAATAATAAAGATTTATTTTCGGTACTTATCCATGTACATAATATGTACCTAGACCTACATGATTAGGTAGCGGAACAAACACGCTAATGTCACGGTCACGGACCTGTTCTTACGATCACCAATTGGCATTTCGCTCTGTTGTTGACTGTCACTCAAAATATATAATCGATATAGATTAGGATGACTTCGATTATCTGTCTCTATGGCTATTGTCTTTAACCATGTAGCACCAATTTCTATGTAACTAAAATAGCTAAAATATTTGTTGTTTACTTTAAAATGCCTGTTGCCTCTCAGGCTAATGATTTTCGAATTAACCAACAATTAGTATTTAAAAAAATAAAGCGTCATACTTGGATAAACAACAATCTAATAACATACCATATTTTTTGATAATACCAATATTAAAAGTAACAAGCTCCAAACTGTCTTTAAATATCAAATAAGACATCCATTATAAATTGATCGATGGATTGATGAATTTGCTTGATATAATTAGGACAAACTAAATATATATAAAATCAATTCACGCTGTATCCCTCACACAGCTAACACAGTCTTAACCTCGTGTTAAGATATCTGAATTCTGGAGGCATCACGTGTTGAGAGGCAGAACTCAACGCCAGACCTTTGCCTCGACACCAGAGCGAAAACATGGTATATAAACGTAAATAAATATTTCACTTCCTCGAGTGGGGATCGAACCCACAACCGTCGCGTTACACACGACCTCAAAATATATAAGTTAAAAGAACAAACGGACTATACATGCTTTGTAATTTTTCTCTATCGTACACTTTTGTTGGTTATAAGTCCTATACACAACATAAAACTGTATCTCTAGTTATTTATGAAGAAACTTAAAGAAGTTACGGAAATGTAATCTCACGTAAAATAA
>DWGR01001979.1:0-14652 GCA_018247715.1 Heliconius burneyi
AAATACTTCGTCTGGAATAGCCTTAAAACAGTAGTACTTGTACACCTGTACTGAAACGCAGTGCAGTTTGTTCTTAGTGTTCTTATTTCAGCTCTACGCTTTTTCCAGTTGCATAGCAGAGTAAGTATAGAAAACATTATTTCAGGACACTCCTTTCACCTCTTTCGATTCATTGAGTGGTGGAACTTAATTCTTTCTATTTTCTTTCTTTATTGATTCTATTTGGCTTTATATACAAGTACTTCATTTTTCACTCGCTACTTAGGTAACTAGAAGAACGTTTATTTTTAAAGCGTACCTTAAAAATATTTTTTTATTCGGAGTGTAAACACTTTTGGCGTGCCATTCGTGTGTAGGATTGCGCTGAAAAAACAACAGATTTTTTTCTAAAACTAAAAAACCAAATTGAATAAGAATTGTGGAAAAAGAGTTAAGGCTAATTTTTTTTACTTTATAAAATATTTTAGCCGAACCGTAGAGGCTAACAGTATTGCAGTAAAAAAATGAATTGACAGAAATATTGATTGATTTATACCGCAGTCTAACAGATTATTTAGAATATCACTCTTTTAAATGTTTAATTTATTTTTTGTGATACAATAGCAATATAAAGCCGTCGTAGCGCAGCAGTACAATTTCTGATTCTAAGCTAGAAGTTATCGTTCAATTCCCGGTCGGAGAACACCACGTGCTGTTTAGTTCATACATGCAGTTTCAAAACTCGAGCGTTGCGTCGGAGACAGAGTGTTCTAACACTAGAGTCCTTCTAGTTATAAGCCTAGTTTAAGTAACAGATAAATATAAAACTATTGATTATGAAAAAATAAAAAAAATGTACGGACCACGTGTCGATGGCGTTACGTTATAATAATAAATTATAAAAAAAACATTAGAGTCCTTCTGTGCACTCTGCAATATGTAGCATGAGACTAAGACGCAATATTAGGTTTAGTGGTAAAAAATATAGGATTAAATTTAAAAGGACATCGCTTAACTGGCGGGTCAAGAACCGGATGCGGAAGACCGGAAAGAGTACTGCTTGAAACGTCGCGTAACCAGTGCTAGTACTCCAACGGATATTTCGGGGTAATTTTTATATTTAAAAATTTTCTTAAAAAAAATATTTGTATAGCGACATATTCTTATTTGGTATCGATAGCTATGTGCATTAAGTAATTAAAACTGTCTTATCATTGACAAACATTCAACAACATTAACATGCAATGTCTATAATTCAGCAGAAAGTGAGGAATGGAGGGTTTCAACACTAAACCTCTACCTATCCTGCCACTTCTCGTTAGTGTATACCTAATGACAATAAGTAATACATATTCATATATGTACCAAATTTTATATATAAATTCTTTGTACATTTGCTGGAATATAACTGAAAAGGCAAAAACAAATGAAAACCAATTGGTTGCGTTTCCAATAGATTGATTGTCCGCGAATCCAATCCGATGAAGATTTATTAGATTTCCCAAATTGATATCAGATACTGTGACATTAAATTTCAATCAAGTAATTAATAATATGACTCCATTGTGGCGCAGATGGGCCTTCATGTTCAAGGGTAGTAGATTCGAATTCCGTTCGTGGAAATGTAAAGTTGAAACGCTTTAATAAGATGTGGGTGACTCATTACCATATATTATATCACAGAGAAACCTACATCAAAAGGAAAGGAATGGAATTTTAGTGTTACCAAGCTTCGTTTAATCTACCTATAATATATGTTATACATATGTCAAGGCCATATGGCGTACAGCAGCGGAAGTGACGATTTTCGGTTCGATTCGCAAACGGGGAATCAAGCATGATTTAGAGTCACTCAACCAGAGTCCGGACCGAACCAGAGTCGATTAACATTAGGTTCCGTCTATGTGCAGGATACAGCGTAATACTAAAAAAAACGTTAAACTATTAAAAACGCCAGAGACAAATTCTAGTTATATAATCTCTATAACTATCCCTTGAAATAGACGTTATATTTTGTTGGTAACCGTACATTGGGTGTACCTCAGGGACCCTTTTGTTTCACGTATTCGTTGGGGAGCCGGAATTACAACACCGTTTATCTTTTATGGCGCGATTCGAGTAGCAACTTGACTGCTTGCTAAAGTAAGGGGTAGAGATAATGCGGATCGGTCAGTGAACTTGCTTGATTGCCTAATGCGATGTTGAGGGGTGGCTGGTTTGTTAAATTTTTGATTTTTAGGTAATTTTAGGTTTTTTTCTTCTTAAAAATTAGAGGTAGGGTCAAGACTCTCTATTCTGTTTTGTTGCTTTAAAGATAACACGTGTTGATCGGTGAGATTTGTCGTTTTCGATTTTGTTACCAGAGCGGGGTTTTGAATAGAATCGTTCTCTTGCGAGTGAATTGGGCCCACTGTGCAACGATGGCTTTAAGATTTTTCTTTTTATTATCGCTTATCCATAGTAAGTAAATCGAAATTTAATTTTCTTTGTTGACCCTATTGTTTTTTACTTATTGAATTCAGTACTAAATCGTTTGGCTCAACTTTCCACGTGATCGGTGATCTTCTATTTGGTATACAATATAATTTCCCCCTAAATATTACCTCTAGGGATTCGAACACACAATTATCACGTGCAGCCATGCTCAGTGGTGTTAGTAATAATTTCATTGATAATAACATTTATACATGTTCATTGCAAATCGACAGTAAATTTCCACAAATACATCTTTTCTTAAATTTATTTTGACCTACCAATAGATCACTAACTGTACGAATGTGGACTTGATCCTGATTGAGAATTTAGTTTTTTTTTTCAAATATTTCCCCGGTCTGGTGAGAATAAAATCAGCGTTGAATTCAGCTACTAAAATGATTTAAAAGAGATAATGGAGTGGCTTAGCTGTTGGCTTCTCTAGACACATCTTTCAAGACTGGCCTTGCGTGATATGTTAGACGCGCTAATCCCATCTGCGCGACAAAATGCTTGATGTACGAAATGCAAATGTTCACATGAATAATTTTACCACGTGGCCAGTAGTGGCATAACCGTGGACAGTAAACGCGACAGGTTGTGGGTTCGATTCCCATATTTAATTTTCATATCTTCACTCTGACATCGAAGCAAAGAACTCATTTTGTATGAAGTTCATACAAATAAAGTAAATTGAATGCTTTAATTGCGTTGAATTAGAAGCTTGATTTTTACCTTAGATTGATATTAGTACCTCCATGTGATCTCGAGATAAATGGTTGATAGACGGACAACAAACTGATCCTATAAAAGTTTTGTTTCTACCTTTTGAGGTACGGAAACCTAAGAATAAGAAGCTAATACTGCACACTTTTAAAATAATAAATGTTAAAACCTCTAAGTCTAGTAATAACATATTTTATAGTAGATTTTAGTTCCATTCTCATTTTCTATGCAAAGCCTTTGACTTTTATGTTGGTATGAAGTTTGGTGTGTTGCTGCTGCTTAAAAGATTTTTTGATTTTTGTTTGTTTATTTACAAATAAAGTGCTAAAAATTTTTAAATCTGAACTTTTGAAAATTTTATTTATATTTTTTTATATAATTTCATTATAGAATAGGTATACTATTAGTAGCAAATGAGTGTTTGTACTTTCTGTATCTTACTTATTCTTATTTCATCGATTTATGTATCTTCGTATTCGAATTTTTATTTATACAGGTGGAAGAGGCAGCGCTGTATTTCGTGTCACGCACACATACACATACTACTACAAAAATACTTGAATGAAGCGTGTGCGACGTTCCCGCTTTGACAGGTAAGTGTGTGAGTGATAATATTACACTTTACAAATGGTGTTTTTTTTTAAAACGATTATTTTATTATTTATTTTGTGTGAAAAAATAACTTTTTCATTTTTGGGAATTATTTTTTTTCTGAATTATATTAGGCTTTCATAGAGTAGTTAAAACTGTGGTTTCATTTAAAGTGGTGCGTTCAATTCCACCCTGTATATTGTTTTGGTTGGAAAACAGTAATATTATGGTATTATCGAGTTGGTCTGACGATGATGTTCAAAAATGGGAGTCGTTATCCTGGGGTGCCTATTAGTAAAACCATCGAGCTACATTTCTCCTGAGAATCTGATGATGGAATTCGAAAGTGGTTGGAACCTGAAGCTTTATGTTTAATTTTGTAAACTCATACATTTTTAGTTATTTTACTACTTTGATCCCCCCTTATACAAAATAATTTACTCAATACTAAAAAAACAATTATCTGTTACAATATGATTTCAGTATTTTAAGTGCAGCCTTTTTAGTCATACAGCAGTTTTCACTCCGGTCACAAGCTGAAATTCAATTTACACCGTCACGGAGTTAGAAAACAATGACCTAAATTCTATTTTGTATATGCATGTAGATAATGGAATAAAATCTTTTAATGTTTTAGTTGCATATTATATCTATTTATTTTTAACCGTTATTTATTTATAAATCAAATCAGCTTCACGCTGTATCCCGGACACAGCAGGTTAGGCAGAGAGCCTCCGTTCACCACTTTCTGCTGAATCCTGGAGGCATTGCGTGTTGAGCAGAACTCAGCGCCGCACTTTGCCTGGACACTAGAGCTAAGAAATGGAAATATTACCGTAAATGGGAATATGAATTAATAATATGTTAAGAAAATATATTAGTGTTGCAGTGGCGCACAGGGTCTGAGCGTAATAATGGTGACGATTGTAGGTTCGATTTCCACAAAGAATAATGAATCGGAAACAAACTTTGATTTTCTTGTCGTGGTTACAAAAAATAAGTTACCCTATTCAACAGGCAATGAACTGTCTTAAAATTTGGTTCTTATGCCTACCCTATCATGTGCATGATACACTGGGACCTGCCTTGTCCTAGCATAAAGTGGCCAGCGTTTACCAGGAAGACCAGGAAGATGAGACAATTAGCTTACTAATATTATAACTTCTTAGCTTGGTTATTTTTTTCAGATTTTAAGCCATTTCATTACTACTTTGTAGGATAGGTCACAATTTTGTAGGATAAGCAGAGAGAACGTGGTGAAAGAACACTCTGTTCATGATTTTTCTCCTCATTTTCACAATGAGTCGACAGAACCCAACGATATGAAAATAAAATAAAGAAATAATTTTTTGTACAATTTAATTGGTATTCGAACCCGAAACTAAATATCTCCTTTACTGATTGCGCCGTAGTAGCGACTCTTTATGCTCAAATTGAAATTACATTAATAATTTCTGCTCTAAATATTTAAAGCTGTTCTGAACAGATTTTGCTTTAAAATTTGTAAGCTTTTATAAACTTTTGTAGCTTGTAGTTGTTTTTTTTTGTAGATGGGCTATTGAAAATTATAATATATTTTAAGAATATATTTTTGTTATTATTTTATTCATGTTAAGTTAAAAAAAAATACTTTATTACATAGGAGTATATTCATCATAATATATTAAGCATATAGGAGACCAGTTGCACCGCAAGACAGGCTGTGGGCTTAATTGCCACAAGAATAAGCAAATTTTTTTTTCATTTCCACGCTCTGATGATGCAATATGCAATGCCTCCAGGATTCGGCGGAAATTGGAGAATGGAAATATTTTAATGAGAACGGAGTTTCTTATCACTAGGTTCATATGTTCCCTCTGCTTTACTTGTTATGTGCGTGTAGCTAAAAGAAGAGAGTCTGTTTTCCACTTTATAAGAAGCTCAAAAGCTTTTAAGTGGTAAAACTCAACTCCACTTTTTTATCTGATCGTGGATATGAGTAAAATTTATTAACATAGTGATGGGATAGATCCCACAACCTTCGCATTAGCAATGAGACATTAAATCCTCATGTATTATGAGTTATTTATGTTATTCAAGTTTTAAATTGTAATTAAATTCCAAATAAAATTTATCTATAGAAGTTCAATAACAACATGTGTATGTGTAGACGACTGTTTCACTGAAAAGTGACTGAAATTGAAAATGGCAAAAGACGATTCGTATTGTATTTTCATTTCGTCTCTTCGCGATGAATAGCGCTCTTGAAATGCATTTTTCTTATAAGGCTTGTATTCCATAAAAGCAGTCACTTAAGTCTTTTATTTTTTTTATCTTCAAAGTATATTCGCTATATAGCGGATAGACAAAGAGGACGGAGTGTATTACTTACCCTTCCTCACGTTCACGTTATGCTGAAATTTCGAGACATTACGTAAAGAGATTTTCAACGATAGAGTATTCAATGTCACTCTTTGTCTCTTTAGCAGGAATTAAAAGAAAGAAATGCATCCCAATTTTATTTTCACTGTAATATAATAATAATAATTGATTAATGTTGTAATACCATAATAATATTAAGGAATTAAGGCTACTTTAAAAGTTTTAGAAATAAAACGAATGCCTAACATATATTGAGAAAAAAATCTCACAGGTTAAAAAATATTAAAACATATATACAAATTTATACATAAACAAATTAAAACTTAATAAGTATCAACCACACTTTCACTACCACCACCACTTCCACTATCATCTACCTCTTCATATATTTTTTTGGACTTCATTTTAATATGAAATTTATTCACAGCACAATATCGATCTCTTTCTTTCATATCTTCTAATTATTATAATAATATTATAGCTTTAACTGGTTAGTGTCTTTTTAAAACTTTACTTAACGACGTAAACAACTAACATACTTGCCATATGTTATAGCGCAATAGTACCTTTCAATATCGACAGAATGTATTCAAAAATTTACTATAGAAGACTGTCTTATATGTCTGTCTTATTGTACTCGATGGTTGATATGATGGAAGATGGAGTTCAAATATTTATATATTATTTTTTCATATTCACGTTATTTCCCTAGATAATAGGATAGACAGAGGGAATATGGGAACCTAATGTAAAAAAGCACTCCGTTTCACTTTTTGTGGAATTCTGGAGGCATTGCGTGCTGAATGGTGAAAAGTAAAGCCGAATTTTGCCTTCTTACTAGAGCGATGAAATTAAAATATCAAATATTTTTTCCTCGAGTAGAAATCGAACCAGTAACCTGTCACGTTTTGTCACGCTTATGGTCCTAACTGGCCGGGTAAGCCAACTATTTAGATGCGTAAATTAATTTGTTAAACATTTATTGCGTTTCTAAAAGGGCGAATACGTTCGTTGCACCAAAGTAAAGAGAAAATTCTATCTGTATAATGGAGATTGTAGGAGTTTGGGGGTGAGTTTATTCATGGGATCAACCAATCATTTATAGTCTTATATATTAATAGATAATAATATAAGTTCAAATATTTTTGAAATTACGAGTAGATTTTCTAGAAAACGTATTAAATAAAGCTACAAATAAAAAAAAACAGGTCATAGATGAATATAAAAATACACAACCGTTTTTATCAACTTAAAATATTAATAGAATAAAAGAAGGGTAACCACCCAGTTTCTTTTTTTATTAAAATTTATATTATTTTCAGTTTTTCCTTTGAACAGTCTCCTTTTGAAGCGGGCGCCTTGTGCTAACCGCGGCATACTTCGGCAAAGGGTTCCTTTTGGTGTATTATGCCTGGGCACAGATTAGGTTGGACGCTATCGAGGAAATTGCTTTAAACGATATCCTTGGTCGTTTCTTGTTGTTATTATGAGAAATGTTGGTAAATGTCGGTAATGCTGAGCTTCTATAGTAATATAAATTGTAAAAAAAGAACAGAGTATATGTACGTTGAAAATAAAAGCATTTATTCCATATATTGTTCATTAATTTTGCCTATTTTATAAGGTGGAGCTCCAACGATATCTATGTGAATGGGATTGCTCTTGATGTTAGCGACAAAAGCCCGCGAAATTGCTTTAAAACAATTTTTAGTTTAAATATTCATTGCCATTTTATAGTCGATTCAAGTTCTTAACAGTTTGTGAATAGTTTGCATATTTTATAGAGCTATAATAAATTTAGATCACTTTGTACTTCAAATTCTTATTTCTATTTAGCTGGACAGAGAGAAACGGAGTAATTTGACACTCGTTGAAAGCCGAATTGAGCTCTATGCCATTTTTTTTTCACATTGTATCGGGTAAAACTTAAAATAAACTCCATAAGAAAAAGGGAAAAATATAGATTTCGATCATTGTAACAACAAATAATGAGGCTGTTGCGATGCTGATAAGAGGGGATCTGACTTTTAATGATATGGAACAGCACGTTGTAGAATTCTGTTACTCAACTCGTTATATCTCAAGAAAAAACCGCGTTGCGGGGAGATTTCTTTTTAATCATAACGTCCACTGCTGAACGTAGACCTCCCTCATCGAGCTCTAACCATCCAGGTCTTGGGCTTCTTGCATGCATTCTATGCCAGCCACCTTCTTTAAAACATCTGTCCATCGCGCTACAGGGCGTCCCACACTACGCTTGCGTAAGCACGGATTCCACTCTAGCACGTATCGGCTCCATCAACCACTTCCACTTCAACGCGCTGATTCTTCGTGCAATGTCAGTGACTTTGGTTCTCGGGCGAATCGTTTCTTTGCGGATTTTATATTACAGAGAACTTCTGAGCATTGCGCGATTGATCACACGCTAAGCGACCTTGAACTGGTGGACCAGCCCTACGGTGAGTGTCCACGTTTCAGCTCTTCATCCTCCTCCTAGGTCATGGAGCGTGGGGAATGGAGTACTTAAATATAAGACTTCCTCTGCCTTCCCTGTGCAGGAAAAAAATGTAAAGCTTGCAACACACGCAAGCCGTGTGTTCCCGGCTTAGAATAGGATCACCCTGGTACTGGTGGTGTCGTAAGAGGAGACTAAAGTACGAGTGGGAGAGTCACGTCGCCAGCAATGGCAACACGCATGGGCAGACTCGACCGGATCATTACCACCCCCGGCATTTAAAACCGGCGTGAAATAATGGCTTTATGCCACTGCGTTTCGCATTAGGTAATGGCGGGCTCCAGCGCCCAACCACATCAAAAGCTGGCAACGCACCAGTAGCTCCTCTGGTGTTACGCGGTGTCATGGGCGGCGGTGATCACTTACCATCAGGTGACCCGTACGCTCGTTTGCCATGTCTTTTCCCATAAAAAAAAGAGCTTGCAAAAATACATTAAATAACAAGCTTCAGCTTCACGCTGTATCCCACTCACAGTAGGGTAGGCAGAGGGAACCTAGTGTTAAGACACTCCGTTCCCTACTTTCTGCCGAATTCTGGAGTGTTGAGTGGCAGAACTCAACGCTGCGCTTTGCCTCGACACCAGAGCGAAAAAATGGAAATATAAACGTAAATGAATATTACACTTCCGCGAGTGGGGATCAAACCCACAACCGTCGCGTTACAGTCACACCCTTGTGCCGCTGTACCACGTCGGCCTCCAACAATACTAGCAATTCCTAATGTAACTGTTTTCGATTTTCCAGTTGAGTTTTCCAGTTTCCAGTTCCAGAGAATGACTATTCTCGCCCCTGTCGTTAGTTATCAACAGTGCAACGAGTGCCAATATAGTGCACTTTAAAAAAGTCGAAACACCTGCGTTTTATTAAAAAGTAAAAGTGTGGCGGTCCTAGAGCATTCGCGGTTCCGTATATTGCTGTTTCACTTTATGAGCATTTAGTTTTATTTTCACGATCTCTGTTTTTATTTTCCACCGTTTCACGATTTTCGTTTAGAACGCTTATTGCGATTTAAAATCTACTGTGGGTATGGTAACGGAAGATGCGAATTCGATTCTGTGCGAAGATTCTTAGTAGGAGTATGAAATTATAGAAGACTAGAGGCCGCCCGCGACTTCGTCCGCGTGGAAATCCTATGATAACGTAACAATATTATCAACATAAGAAATATGGTAACTAAGTATTGCAAAGCCCTAATCATAGGTCTACTGGTAGCTTCTGCAGTATGCTCCTATATACCATATTTAATGATTTTTTCCTTCAGCATAAACATGCACATTTTTCGCTTTGGAAACAAGTGAGCAAGCCACATAGAGCTGCCCATGTGAAAAACATGGTGTGTCCAAATGTAAGCCTGCTACCTTCAAGGTTTGACCCTGCGATTTGTTGATCGTCATTGAAAATGCAACTTTTAATGGGAATTGCAAGCGTTTAAAATTGAATGGCAAGTTGTTGGGTATCATTGGAATGTATAAGAACATTGTCTCCCTTGGCTTCTCTTGTTAAAATTTTGGCCTTCACGAAGTGCCTTCCTAGTTTGGTAATTCGTAAGCGTGTACCGTTGCATAATCTCGGCGCGTCTAGGTTACGCATTAACAAAACGGGTACACCTACCTTTAATTGCAACTTGTGTGATGGCACCCCGGACAACTCTAAAGAGTTTAGGAACTCTATGGAATAATTTGTAGTGTCATCAGATGATATAACTGTGTCAATGGAATTATACACTGATGTTTCGCTGTTTATTTTGGCCAAGATTTTTTAATTTATTTTTGCAACAGTCTCATTATTTGGTACCAGTATTGTTCTTCCACACAACCAATTTTCGTCAAGAATATGTTGAAATGAAAAACTTGTTCTATGAGTTCGTCTTTTGTCTCCACAGCATGACAAAATTGCTATGTGAAAAGAACCATACCTTCTTGGTCGGTGTCAAGTTGGCCTTCACTAATTTCTAGCAGTTTCTGAGCCTATGCTCCTGATTTGACATCGCTGAATAACTGGACTCGCATGTTAGTGGTAAGATAAAGCTTTTCAACTTTAGACCATAGATATGAAGCTTTTAAACATGCGTTGATTTCATGTGCTGCAGTGCCTCTCTCGATAACAGGTAAAGTCTGTTTAAAATCTCCTGCCAATAACACAACCACACCACCCATTAACTTTCTATTGCTTTGAATGTCTTGTATACAGCGATCAAGTGCCTCAATAGCACGTTTGTGTGACATAATGCACTCGTCCCAAATAATCAGCTTACATTCTTGCAACAGGGAGCCGCGGGCACTGCTCTTACTGATGTTGCACGTTGGGATTTCTTCATTTGCTAGATTAAGAGGTAATTTAAAAACTGAATCCGTCCACCGCTCAGCAATGTTACAGCGATCCCAGAGGAAGCCACCGCTAATACAACTTTACGGTCTCTTCGAATTTTTGCTAGAAACAAATTAAGCAAAAATGTTTTACCTGTACCACCCGGGGTGTCAAGAAAAAAATACCGCCTTCATCGCAAGATCAACTCGTTGTAATATTTTGTCATAAGTATCTTTTTGCTCGGGTAGCAGGCGTGGTTCTGTTTCACTGACCTGAGCCTCTAATAAAGCGGTATCGTAACTTAGCTTTGATCAAATCGGTCGACAACTCTCCTCGACGCTGCGGCGTAGGCATACCGAAGTCGGACAATTTTTTACCGGAAATTTTTATTATTTTGTCCTCTATATGTAGTGCTTCATTCCAACATAGATCATTGCTGACTTGATCCATCAACATGATGACAATGAAACAAAACAACCATTACAGGACAAATTACTTACCTATCTACAACCTATAATTTAAACAAAAATGTAGTAATTCGTTGTATTAATTAACAGGTGACCTATCTAAACAATTTTTAAAAAATGAAGTACTTTTCTTAACACAAACACGTAATACATTTAAAATGCAAGACATATCTATTTACTTAAAATTATAGCTTAATAGTAATTAATAGGCAAAAAAACAATTCTAATCAGTCAATTAGAAAGCAAAACCTCGCTTCCGTGAGTCTATTAACTTAAAAAAAATTAAGTATCATACAAAAAACAATCTGCCAATAACCTAACCTTGGGTCTGGATATTACTTCAATGCGTTGATAAGAACTGTAAAGCTAAACGGACACAACCGTCAACGACGTCTGCCCTCACTCGTATGCCCGCGTTCGAGTCTCGCACTCAGCGATGAGGTCTTATTCCCCCACTACATGCACCGCGCGCCCCACCCCCGCTCCCGCTACCGCCTTCGGCACCACCGTGCCGCTAGATCACGCATTCCATTTTCAGAAGCGATAAATGTATCTATTTTCAATTAGGAATCAATCCCGCGGGAACTCCGGGATAAAAAGTAGCCTATTTGTTATTCTGGGTCTTCAGCTACCTACATACCAAATTTCATCGTAATCGGTTCCCTAGAATTTGCGTGAAAGAGTAACAAACATCCATACATTCATTCTCACAAACTTTCGCATTTATAATATTATTAGGATTGCGAACACTACTCGATTTATTTATTGAGGCCAGTCGTAGCCCAGGGGCATAAGGTGTAACTAAAAAACCCACTGGTTGTGGATTCGACTGGTGGAAAGTAAATATTAACTTAAATTTATATTTCCAATTCATCGCTCTGGTGTCGAGGCAAAGCGCGGCATTGAGTTCCGCCACTCAACTTGCAGTGCTTCCAGTATTCGGCAGAAAGTGGGAAACGGAGTGTCTTAACATAAAGTTCCCTCTGCCTACCCTGCTGTGGGAGGGAAACAGCGTGAAGCTGATTTTTTTATATTTAAAATATTTTATTTGATGACATTTTCCCCAGAATTCAGCATAAAGTGGAGAGAGTAGTACCTTAGATGCCCTCTGCCTTCCCTTCCACATACGAGATACAGCATGAAGCTGAAAAAAAAAGTATTATAGATATTTTAATAAAATAATACTAACCAATAACGAAATCTTCACTTTACCTTCTCGTTTTCATAAATTCAAATAATTTTATTCAAAATAAGAAGATACAAGCTTCACTTTTTGAACGTCAAACAATCTACCACCAGTTCACTAAAGTTAATGCCTCAGACCTGAGAAGAACCGGCGCAAGAAACTCAGCGGGACTTTTTTTTAAGTCACAACTTTCACACTTGAAGCTTGTTTCTAATATACTTTACTTTTAGTCGTGTATTCCCGGCTTAGAGTGGGATCACCCTGGTACTGGTGGTGTCGTAAAAGGCGACTAAAGTACGAGTGGGAGAGTCACGTTGTCAGCAATGGCCACACGCATGGGCAGACTCGACCGGATCATTACCACCCCCGGTATTTAAAACCGGCGTGAAGTAGTTGGCTTTATGCCACTGCGTTTCGCATTAGGTAATGCCGGGCTCCGGCGCCCAGCCACCTCAGAAGCTGGCAACGCACCAGTAGCTCCTCTGGTGTTACGCGGTGTCGTGGGCGGCGGTAATCACTTACTATCAGGTGACCCGTACGCTCGTTTGCCATGCTTTTACCATTAAAAAAAAATTAATCACATTCGGGGCGCCCAGATGTGTTATCCATTGGCCAGTTTATTTATTAGGCTGAACGTAAATGAATTGAAAAAAAATTAAATATAAAATAATATATTCAATGCTGTTATAACGTTAGGTTTTTATCTATTTCGTGAATTACGTTTATTAGTTTGACGCGACAATCGTTTTATTTTTAGCTTCACGCTTCCCGCATTTGGCAGGATAGTCAGTAGCAACCTGCTGGCTAGAGTACCGCTATTCAACACGCAATTTTCCAAGAATTCTGCGGAAATAACAAAACGGAATCTTTTAGCACTAGATTTTTAGGTCCCTTTATACCGCTATGCTCGGCTTTGAGTTCCTGCAATCGAAATATGCCTTAAGAATTCGGGTAAAGCGAGAAGCGGAAGTTTCTTAATAGGAAGCGAATGTCTTAAAAGTAGGTTCCCAGGTTCCCTGTCTACTCTATTATGTACAGGATACATTGTGAAGTTGACTTCATTGTCAACCGAGGATCGAGCTGGACCACGATGGCCTCAAATGTAGAAATAAAATATTTCTCTGTAATTTATAATACACATTGAAAGCAAAATAATATCGTACTATTTACACATATTTGTTTTGCCTTTGTTATAAAAGTTATAAATCAAAATTTATTTCGTGTCTACATATATTTTTTTGGTGATATGATGAATGGTAGTAAAACTTTATAGTTTTTTCAACGATTTCAAGTAATTTATTGTTTTGTAAGGCTTTTGATTGAATACTTTTTGGGGTACCGTATTCAAATGTATACAACCCTGTTATCGAGATGAATTTATGAAGGAAATATGTTGCAGACGCTGTCGTGGTGCAACGGCGCAGTTGTAACAGTAGACAGTTAAACTTAAATCAAATCTGCATCACGCTGTATCCCGCAGGGACCCACCTCCTGCTGAATTCTGGAGGCATTGCGTGTTGAGTGACAGAACTCAACACTTCGACACCGGAGCGAAGAAATAGAAATATAAACGTAAATAGATATTTCACATCCTCGAGTAGGGATCGAACCTACAACCACACATTCACATTATTGTGCCGCTGCGCCACGGCGGCCTCACTAAGTAAGTAACCGTTGTAGGTTCGATTTCCACTTGGGTGTGTAAAGAACTTATTAAACATGTTTTTATTGTACATATTTTGATTTTATGAGAAAATACTATATTTTGTTATAAAAATATATTAATACCTATTACGGAACCTGTGCTAGAATTCTGTTAAAATTTTTCTCTTTTTGTCTAAGCAATTGATAGATGCCCCTAATATTTCATGTTTGAAAACAATTCAATTTTACTTCGAGTTATAGCCTTATATTAATAGTGATATAATAGCTGTATTTTTGTTTGATGCTGTATTCCGCATAGCAGGGCAGACAGAGGGAACCTAAGAACCTACTGGTGGGACAGAGTGTTCCCATTAAGATACATCAGTTTCCCATTTTACGCCGAA
>DWGR01001980.1:0-14648 GCA_018247715.1 Heliconius burneyi
TGTGTGTAATGTTCTAATCTTTAAGCTTATTATTAGGCACAAGGGTGTGGTGTTAAGGGGGGACTGGTGGGTTTCTCACCAAGGAAATTATATATTAAATAATTTAATTTCCTCGTTCTGACAAGAAAGCGCGGTGTTGAGCTTCACCACTCAACATGCCGTAGCTTCAAAATTAATAAGTGAAAAGTGGGAAACGGAAGCAGATTTCGAAATTCGGGAGGGAGAACATTCGAATGCCAGATACCCTCTGCCTACCTGCTATGTATATAATAGAAAATTAAATTATTTTATAATATTATAGTGACTAAAACTTACAGCAACAAAATCCTTTTGCGGCAAAAGTTGGGCGACTTCTTCTGTACGAGCTATCTCCTCCACTACGTGCTTAGCTCTTTTAAATACTAACTCGTCGCATTCCAGCAATTTTAGTTCTATAAGGAAAAATGTTTATAGGTACTAAGAAGGAGAATAAATTCTATTATATTTTCCTTTCTTTTTTCAGCTTCACGCTGTATCCCGCATGTGCCTTACACTGCGTAAGGAAAAGGAACCGATCCCGCGATAGGACCCGCTGCCCACTTGCCATTTACGAAGAAATTAAAATACTAAATATATTTTTTTAGCTTCATGCTGTATTCCGCACATAATAAGGTAGACAGAGGAAACCTAGTGTTAATACACTTCGTTCCCCACTTTCTTCCGAGTTCTGGAGGTATTGCGTGCTGAGTGGCAGAACTGAACGCCGCGCTTTGCCTCGACACCAGAGCGAAGAAATGGAAATGTAAACGTAAATAAATATTTCACTTCTTTGAGTGGGGATCGAACCCACATCCAGTCGATTTTGCAGCGCACGATGTCACATCCTTATGCCAGTGCGCCACGGCGGCCTCACTAAATATTTAAATATTATAAATTAATAACTATCCATGTATAAATAAACTACAAACATAAAATATCATAACAATATTAGAGAATTTAGTCATTCCCATCTAAATTAGCTGCCATATTTGATTTCACTGTACAAAATGAAATTTCAGTAGCTAGTAATAAATAGAAACAACCAAATATATTAGATTGCAACACTTAAATAGATGCATGTTACCATTTAATGACAGATCATTTGAAATGTTGGGCTTCGTGTTTACGTTTTAAATACACTACAGCTAGCGCTATGTATTATTTCACAAAAATATTTTAAAATCAAATAAAGGCAACTAAATTTTATATATATATATATATATATATATATATATATATATATATATATATATATATATATATATATATGAATACGATAAACGATACGATATAAATACGAATAAGGGGGCTTATTCCCATCTTTACCCACCTCGTAAATTTTACTAACAAGAAATGTATTTAACTCCAAAGTAAAAAAATTAAGAACATCAAAAGAAATGAATATTGACGGAAAACCCATACATAAAGACGAGTATATAGAGCTCAGCGGCAGAGAGAGAGGAATAAGACACTCGCATTCTGTTGCCAAATGAAGAGCATTTAGCATCACAATTCGAGACATTGCATATTAAGCAGCGGAAATCAGCACCGCACTTTAACTTCCCAGAGCGGAGAAAAATATATACATAAATAGGAAAATTAATTATTTCGTTTGTACGAGTTCACAATGTCCTCTACTTCCAAACTAGCTTCTATATAATGCTGACTTCATAATAACTTCTGATCTTGTGAACAATTTAAAATTAAATCATTTCGTAATTTCGAAATATAGCCTTATTTCAATAAGAAGTTTCAAAATGTTTGTGAATATTGTTCAATAATTTAATTTGTCTCATCTTCACGCTGTATCCCGCATGTAGCAGGGTTGGCAGATGGACTAGGGTCCCTGAAATACTACGATCCACACTTCCCGCTGAATTCTGGAAGCATTGCGTGTTTAGTGGCGGAACTGAACACGGCGCCCTCAGATATTATATAAATTAAGACATTATTTATTCAATGACATTCTGTTACCCAAAAAACTATCTGTCTGATTTTCTTCGTATTTTTAGGAAGATAAATACGTGAGGCATGTAACGTACGTGTAGGATAATTCACTTTTCATGTTAAATGACAACGTTGGATTACGTCACGTTTTTACGCGACCAGGACGAAGCAAAAAGAAAGGTTGTGATTTTGACTGGTACGTACGTATTTTCATCTGTTCCTCTGTAGCTTCTAAAATACATATGATAAGTTTAAAATTCGATTTTCAATTTTCTTTGCAGCGTTGCAATTGTCTACTGGTTATAGACTATGTGACATCATATTAAATTAAATATGGCATCCTCTAGGGCAGGGGTTCCCAACCTTTTCTTGATCAGGGATCACTTTTATATCAATATTGAAAACAGGGACCACTATGTAGGTATAGTAAATATAAACTGTCCTAATCAAACACAAATTTTAACGCCGGCCTACTAAAATTAAAATTGTTCGCGAACCATTTCTAGACTTCTGCGGACCACTGATGGTCCGCGCACCACTGGTTGGGAACCACTGCTCTAGGGCATAAAAATAATAGGCAAAATTTATTTTTTTGTTAGCATAGACTGATAACATATAACTCCAGGCGGTGAAGGTGGTAATAGTAAATAATTTAATTTTGGAAACTTGTATTACCTAGGTTAATATAAAACGACGGATGATGATGAGGCCAGTCGTGGTGCAAAGGCACAGTGTGACTTTGAACACGATTGGTTGTGGGTTCGACTCCCAAATTAAAATGGGACTACACGAAAAGTTTCAACTCAAGGGTTGTATCCGCGGGATTATTTAAATACAATTTTAGTTAGTCTTTGATAACAATTACGTTAAGGATGAGATGATTCTCTAGAATCTCATAAAAATATAAAATGTTACTTGAATCCTTCCTTCCTTCCTGATGGGTAATAAATGAATAATGACTTATATGGATATTTCGTGAATTACGATACTCGTCGTACACGTCGTCAGCTAACTTGGTAGATATCTTGTTTTATACGCATTATATTATCAACTAGCGACCCACTCGCATCTTCTCTCGCTTGTACTACAAATTTTATTTATTATCTAATTTAAATTACTTTTGTGATCCAAAACACAAAACAACAATTTTAAAGTTTTTATTTATCTGTCTTTCTCCTGGTCCGAGGTTACCTTCGTTCGGATCAGCCATTCCAATTATTATAGGAGTAACACTGAAAGATAGAGGTGGCTGTGGAGCTATAAAAGATTAACTTGGATTTTTTGTAGAATGCCTTACCCTCTGCGTACTCTGTTATTAACGGGATACAACGTGAGGCTAAAAAAAATAGTGGAAGTATAGTAATGATGACGTCAATGTTAAGGATGTAGGTTACGAATCCAAGACAATGCCTTTTTTTGTATTTATCGCAATTTAGATAAATCTTATATGGTAGATATCCAAAAATAAGTTAAACAAAAGGAGTTGAACATAATATCTTGCGTTTACATCCAAAAATAAAAGTAAAAGAATCTCTCTTCTATTTATTTAGTACAATAAATTCATTGGGCTCATTCCAAGACAAATAAGCTTAAGTAAATCCAAGGATGCAACCTAGGATGATACAATTTGGAAGACCTACTTAGATAAATAAAAATAGAAATACCTGCCAAATCCTCAACTTTGGCGGTTCTCAAGGAAGGTAGTTTCAACTTGTCAGCTGCCTCTTGACACTGTGCCCGCCGCTGGGGGTACTCGCTGCCAGTGAGATGGTGTTTTACATTTGAATTTACTACTAGTATGACAGCTTCGCTGGAATCCATTGGTATTTGCTCTGATTTCAATGATCTGGAATAAAGATCCTTGTATTGGTTAGTTTATAACAATCTAAAACATATTCTAAATTTATAATAAATATTCTAAATCTTAAAAACATAAGAAGGAAATTATATGAACACAAAAGAGTATAAGACTAAACAGTGGGCGTAGCGAGGAACAAGCTTAAAAAAATAGCCTAAAAGGCAAGCAAAATGGCTTAAAAAGGCAAGCAGTCTACGTATATATATACTCGTATATGTTACTCAAAGCTATACCCAACCCAATTTAATGGGTCACTACATTTGTTATGTACATTGTAGTACATCATTCCGAAGAAATTGATGCTTACTCTAGAACAATTTATATCTAAGAACGTGTACAATATGATATAGATGTTATAAAATATTTTTATAAATACTGAAACTTTCAATGGAATTCTAAAACTAATAACAGTGTTAAAGTTTTACACAATTGCTGTGTTACAAGGTTTAATACTATTTTTTTTATCTTTTTTTGTTCGATGCTGTATCCCGCACATAGTTGGGTAGTAGGGAACCCGGGAACCTAGTGTGTAGACGCTTTCATTTTCTACTTTCCGCCGTATTCTCGTGCAATTATGAAGAAAAGAAAATATGAAATACTTCATTCCCTCGAGTGGGGATCGAATTCACAACCGTCGTGTATACAGTCACACGCGTGTATCCCTGCGCCATGACGGTCTAGTATTCTTTATAAAGATAAATTATTATTAGATATGTTTAACGTCTTATTATCTACTAGCGGCCTGCCAGCGAACTACATGACTATTCATTTAATAACCAGAATTGACTGACAGTCATATGTGTTGACGTCACATGAATAATTTAATTTACTCGTTCAGATACAGTCTTAAATGTTAAATTATTGATTTGAGTAAGGATTTATAATATTCTTTGTAAAATAACTGTAATGATTGCATATTACAAAATATACCCAAATCGAAGCGTATAATCCAATATCGAAATCGAATCGACAATATTTAATTAATAACCTCCTCCTTGTCTTAAAAGTCGGTTTAAAATAAAGATTTATCACAAACAAATACAGATTTATTATAAGAATAAGAATAGATATGGATTGCTTTATATTTGCAAGCCAAATCATACCTTGGAGTTCATTCAAATGCCGATAGCTTTTGTTTTAATGAACCGATTTTGATGAAAAACTTTACATGTTAAGTTGAGTTGAAACAAAGCAATTAGTGAAAGTTTGAAGTAAATCATTTCAGTATTTTCGAACAGTAGCATGATGATACGTACATATATTATAGACAGGCAGACAAGAAATAAAAAAAGTATGTTTTCTTCTTAAGTGTTTATTCTTTTTAAGTGTCACTCTATCCATTTCAGACGAAATGACAAAATATTTTTACTGTTTTAATATATATATATATATATATATATATATATATATATATATAAAGATAAACATATAATTCTATTAATAAGATAATTTAATCTCTCACTAATAACAGATTTGAATAGCAACGATACTACCCGGACCGTTTGGTACATGGCACAGGGGTTTAAGGGAGTAGCAGAGTTTACGTTAGAGACTAAGAATACTGAATGGCAGAACTCAACACCGAATGAAGAAATGAAAAAAAATCATTCCTCTGGGTGGGTATCGAACCCATTACCATCAAGTTACACTTTTAGAGAAATATATTAATTATAATTCTTAGAAAAATGTACACTGTTTTTAACTGATGTTAAAAAGAGGGAGCAATTAAATTGTACTCGTATTGCTCGTAGTATTTGAAGTCAGTGCCGGCCGAGGCTGACGTAAAGTAATTATTAGTAAATGCTAATAAATACTATAACTATAAGTATTTTACAAAATAAAAGATAAATAAATAATGTTTATAAAAAAATATCGAGATTGGCACTGACCCCTAAAATAGCGGATCTTAAGGGGGAATGGCCCCCTTGTTGCCCTTTTTTATTGTTTTTTTTTTTCTACGACAGTAAGGATTAATGGTATAACAACAATATATCATTTGATTAAGCAACTCTTGTAGATTATGAAAAAAATCGATAAATTCGTTAGTCCTGCTCTATGAGTATCTTTCTTGAAAGTAATCAAAAAATTAATTTCTACATACGTTTATAGAAAATTCGACGTATATTATACACAATGTAAGGCTTACTTCTAAGACCACTTAGACGTTGTCCTGGAAGGTCGTACAAAAAATATATATATATATATATATATATATATATATATATATATATATATATATATATATATATATATATATATATATATTTAACCGACTCGTGTAAAGGAGGAGGTTATCAATTCGACTGTATTTTTTTATGTTTATTAATTACCTCAGAACTTTTGACTGGATGAACCAATTTTGATAATTCTTTTTACCATTTGAAAGCTAGTTCTTTCCGTGTACATAGTCCCATTATAATTTGGTCCATTCCTGAAAATTTGTATTTGTATGTGCGCGACAAGTGAACTAATAACTCATTATCCTACCAACCAATTTCGATGATGTTTTTTATATACTTTAAGGGAAGTTTGATAAAAGTGTGTTTAAGTTCTGATTTAGAATGAGATCAGGTTAAAATTGAAGAAGTTGATTTCTTTATTGTTTAAAATTTTCTGAAAAAAAATATTATCGTTTCAAACTATTAACTTGTCAATAAAATGAATAAGCTCACCTACAATCAATGAGCAGAGCGTGGTCCTTCTTCCCCATAGTGACGATGAATTGGTCCATTATACCGCAAGGCATTCCGGGGAAGTCGTGCTCTGCCTTTTGACATAACAGAGCTTTATTGACTGGCCTAAAAAAATAGTTTAGTTATTTTATGCTCTATAGCGTGTAGATTAGTGTCGGTCTACATATAAAAGTTTAATATTGAACTTGTTTCTAATAATATAGTGATACTTTTTCGTTTAACGTTACGATTTTTTTACCTTCACTCTGTATCCTGCAGGGCAGGTGTGGGGGAGCCTAATATTAATAGCTCTGTCCTCATTAAGACACTATCGTTTCCTACTTTCCACCACCAGAACTCAACGCCGCGTCTAGCTCGTTACCACAGCAAAGAAATAATATATTAAACATTTCTCCTGAGTGTGAATCAAATCCACAATTATCGCAACGTTTCTATACTTGTAATACTTTAACAGGACGGTTGTGCGTTCGATCTCCCCTCGAGGAAATGAAATATTTAGTTACATTTATATTTCCATTTCTTCGCTCTGGTGTCATGCAAAGCGTGGCGTTGAGTTCCGCCACTCAACACGCAAAGCCTCCAGAATTCGGCGGAAAGTGGGGAACGGAGTGTCTTAACACTAGGTTCCCTCTGCCACCCTGCTGTGTGCAGAATACAGCGTGAAGCTCTTTCAATTTAATTTAATTCTGTACTTCAAACCTCGTTTCGACTTCTCTATTCAAATTTCAATTTAGCGAAGTATAATAGGTGTTATATAATTTATTTTACGGTTTGAATATATAAAATCTATTTTATAAATACAAATGTATTAACAGAGATATTTATTGAGTACAACATAACCAACATTTAAAACGGACAGGCAAATTGGACCGCTATTGAGGTCTTGGATCTGACATTTAGATCAACTTCTGTCCGTATTCATTTTGATTTTTTGTATGCTATCTTAATATTATTATTGTTAAGGAAATTTATGTTTTCAGCTTCACCTTGTATCCAGCATATAGCAGGGCAGGCAGAGGGAGCTTAGTTTTAAGACACTGCGTCTCCCACGCATCGCCGAATTTCCATGGAGGTGCGTGTTGAGTAGCGAAACTCAACGACACACTTTGTCTTCTTACCAGAGCGAGGAAATTAATTTAATTCTACCGAATTGGAATTGAACCTAGAACGTTACGTTTACAGTACGATGGTGGGCCATAGCGTGGACACCACTATATAATTATATCGAATTTCCAAAAATCTAGTATCGTGACACGCTTATCAAACTATGGGACAATGACATCTATTCTAAATATAGATCTTATTCTGTTTAGACAAACAATTCTCCCTGGCTGATAAGCAAAATAATATTCGTCCTAAGAGGGACAAAAGTTAAAAAGCTTTATAAGCACTTAGATTTATGTAAAATTTATCTTGTAAATGAAAAGTTTAAATTTAATACAAATTGTAAACAAAAACTAATAACGATGGGCTTACGATACTTAAGGATAGGTACTTACACAAGAAAATCAATAAATATAGTCTTTAGAAAATGAGTGAAAGATGGAAAACAACCTGTAATACCTCTAAAGCAATTGAATGCAAAAAGGTTCACGCATCGTCTCCTATTTCTATAGTTAGAGTTAGAGTTCTATAGTATTAAGATATCTACTTCGTTCTCCATTTTTAAATATCATCCGCCACCCTGGCGAAACCTAACGCTGCGGTTCAAGTGAGTCCAACTCCGAGTAAAAATTGAACTCTTAACTATCCCACAACAATAAATGCAGCGTCGCATTTTTATATAGTAAATAATTATTGTAGGTATATTTTTATACATATCTTCAAAAAATATAAATAAATAAAAATTAAAAACGTACTTAACACTCATCCCAGAGAGAGCTTCTAGGAAAGTGAAAAATGCAACTTCCAACGAAGCACTGCTTGATACCCCCGAACCCATCGGCACGTCTGATACTATTACAGCGTCGAAGCCGCTTAGTATGACTGTAAATAAATTTTACAAATCTGATTCTAAAATATCTCCACTTTTTATGGTTCCAATGTGTACGGAAGAAAAAGGATACAACGGGATTCTATTACTAAGACTTCACTGTCCGTCCGTCTGCCTGTCTGTACATCCTTTGGTTTACAGCAGGGGTTCCCAACCTGTTCTTGCTCAAGGACCACTTTTATATCAATATTGCTAGCAGGGACCACTCTGTAGGTATAATTAATATAAGTTGTGATAATAAATCGAGTCCAACGCCTCACTGCACTAAAATTTAAATTCTTCTCAGACCATTTCTAGGCTTCTGCGGACCACTTTTAGGCTTCTATGGACCACTGGTTGGGAACCACTGGTCTACAGGATGTATGTCATAACAACATTAAAAACAGAATTAAATAATAATTGAAGTGTGCATCTTATTTAACAATGACGTAATTGCCCTTTTCTAATATATAAATTAAGTGAATATATATGAAAAGACTATTAACAAAAGCAAATATGAGATTATTGCACCAAATGGTGAAAGAAAAAATTGCAGTCATCGTAATGCTTTCATTTAAATTTAAAAAGCAGTTTTATATTGTGCTGTGGCACAAGGGTGCGACTGTAACGCGACGGTTGGGGGTTCGATCCCCACTCGAGGAAGTGTAATATATATTTCGATTTCTTCGCTCTGGTGTCGAGGCAAAGCGCGGCGTTGAGTTCTGCCACGCAATACGCAGAGTGTCTTAACACTAGGCTCCCTCTGCCTACCCTGCTGTGTGCGGGATACAGCGTGAAACTGATATTTTTTATCGCATAGTAAGGCAGGTAAAGGGAACCTAACGCAAGCTAAACAAAGCCGTTTCTCCGCAAAATGCAACGTGGCCAAACTCTGGCCAATGTAAAGGCATACATGCCAGAGTGAGGAGATAAAAAAATTAATAATCAATCCTTCTACATGCCATAGTCATTGTGTTTACATTCAGATGGTGTTCTATTAGACCGTGACGTTACGTAACGTCTATTCGCGTCAAAAAACAGATAACTTTACCTGGAAAATTAGCAACTACTCCTTTTACATAATTGGCCCAAGCTGGTTCACCGGGTCTCAGTTCTGATGATGAAGAGAAATTGGCCTTGAGCTGGTCGCCGTTGGCCAAGATAGAGAGGATATTGCATTCTTTTGTGTTATTGTAACTACCAACCACAACTGTTAAGAACGGTAGAGCCTGTAAAAGATAAAAATATATATGGATATATCCATAATTGTAAGTCCCAGGGTACTCTATAGGTTTTGATTACGCGGAAATATCATAAAAAATGCAGTAATGCATTAATAACGTTGTTCCTATCTTTTGACCACGTTCACTTAAAAGCTTGCTTTTTTCTGTGCTCCAAGAGACGTATACTAGAACATTTGACATTAATTTTAGATTGATAAATCCCCGTTATAAGATCACTTTATTGACAGACAGACAAAAAAAATGCTGTAAGGGTTCCGTTGTTTCGTTTTGAACTACGGAATCCAAATAAGACAAAAAAACACAAACAAAAAAACACAAAGACAAAGAAACATTAAAGACAACAAAAACATTAAACATTAAAAAAAGATTAAAGTCCCACTCGGGATAATCAAATACGTATTTAATATTTTCGCTTCCTCGCTTTGGTAACGAGGCAAAGCAACGTCACCAATAAACACGCAATACTTAATTACTTATTAAGAAAACCTATAAAATAAAATTGAACATGGCAGGATTTGAACCCGCGCCTCTTTGGAAACTGTCCAGGCGCTCTGACCAAGCTGATATGTTCTCATCAAGCTACGTCGGAATTCTTATACGCTTGTTGCAACTTATTTATTTTGTTAGCTTACAAATTAGGGAGGTTTAGAGGTTAGGGAGATTTTTACAAATTTCTGCTACCCAAAGATAATAATTTAGAATTATCGTTTGGCCAGAGAGAATACTATTTATTAAATATTTTTACATTTTTAAAGTGTTATTCCATACTTAGGAAAGAAAATTCTTATTTAGAAAGCGTACATATTTTTTTGTTAAAACACGCATGCCCCAGGAATTCGGCGGAAGTGTCGTAACGAGGAGCGAAGTACCTAACATTGAGTTCCCAAGTTCCCTCTGCTTACTCTGCTATGCAATATAAACGCAATTTGTAATAACATCTTGAAAAACAATAACAAAATTTAATTAAGGGCATAACTTGAGTCCTGATTTTGATAAATTGAAAAAGTTTTCCCTGATTAAGTTAATATTTTGACTGACAACAATTTGTTATTATATCAAATTGTAATTACATCATTTAATTAAGATAAAAAAATACAAAAAATATTTTAAAAAAATTGCTAATCATAAACAAATATTTCATATTAAATAAAAATCATCAAATCAATAATTTTTCACAACCATTATAATATTTAAAAAAATAAATAGAGAAATGAAAATATTAAGAAATAATAACTCATCCCCTCGATTGGGGATCGAACCCACAACCGTTGTGTTACAGTCACAACCTTGTGAAATTTTACTGATTAGTTTTTAAGATTTAAGCATAAAGCTATACATTTATGATTAAATCTTTAAAATATTTTCAGATTTTTTTCTGAAATAATACTACCTGTACAACTGGAAATACCATATTAATTTTCATTATATTAATTTTCATAGTGTCAAAATACGCGTTTTTCGTCGTTTAAGGCTTTTATGCTTTAGGATTTAACCACAAACGTAGAGATTTTAGATTTTTTCCTCAGCTTGTACTACTTGTAGATGCTAGCTGCTAAATTTTATAATTGTAGGTCAACAGGAAGTACCCTATGAATTTCGATTCCCTCATGAGTCGAAATACGCATTTTTTGCTATAAAATGGCCGTGTTTCTTTTTAAAGTAAATATAGAAATATATTTTTTATCAATCATGATGTCGTAGATTTAAGTAGGTACATGGTTTGGAGTTCAACCCGATATCTCCAAGCTTTCCTGAGATAAAGGATCTTGGACAGACAGACGGACAACAGAGTGATCTTATAAGGGTTTCTTTTTTCCTTAAAAAGTACGAAACCCTAAAAAAAGAAACTTGGCCTTATATATTCAATAAAGGAGAATTATAACAATACAAAAATACCTTATGCAATTTATCTACGTATTAATGCAATAAATTAAATTGTATAATGATGTATTGCTTTTCAATTTAAATATTAAAGGTCTGTGTTTAAATGTGGAAACACTATCCATTTCAGAGCCATCTTGATTAACATTTTATTTGTTTTATATTCATTAATTATTCATATTTCAAACATAAATCACACACACAACCATGTTTATATCAAGTATGATTTTTATTGACACAGATTTCTCTCTGCGAATCCGTAAAAATGGATGAAAATAAAACAAAAACATAAAAAATAAAATCAACTTCACGATGTATCCCGGACACAGCAGGATAGGCAGAGGGAACCTAGTGTAAAGACACTCTGTTCCTCATTTACCGTCAAATTCTGGATTTATTGCGTGTTGCGTAGCAAAATTCAACGCCGCGCTTTGCCTCGACCCGTGAAAATACAAATATAAATAAATATTTTATTTTGTCGAGTGGGGATCGAACCCACAACCCCCTGCGCCACGACTGACAGGCAGAGGGATGACAATACGTGTTGAGTAACAAAACTCAACACCGCGCTTTACCTCGAGACGAGAGCGAAGAATTGCGTCATTATTGTGTTAAATATGAACTCTCATAAAAAACTTAATATAAAATGCGACTAATGAACTTCAGATATTTTTAATTATTTAATTGCTTAGCGCTTGCATATTTATTCTTAATTAAAAAATTTTTTAAAAAATGTGATATGATTGATGATGATGTGTGTTCACATTATAACATTATTTAATAAAGTTTTGACGTCGAAACAACTAACAATAATGATAAATAAGAACAGAACAAGATTAAAAATAACGTAATTAGAATTACTAATTCGCGTTATAATATATATATTTAACATATGGGATCGCTTCACAATGTTTTTTTAGGGTATAAACAGGCTCTAACATTAGTTATAACCTGTTTAGAACGTTATAATTTTACCTCTTTATCTCACGAGGTTATCTTTTAAAAGGAAACAAATAATTCGAATGCATAATATATAGATATAGTAATAAAAGTAACAAAATTTTACATCGTACAGAAAATCTGTAAAATTTTAGAAACTCCACTTAAAGTGCTTAACTTAAGCATAGAATAAATACCATAAAGATTTCAGATTGCATCCCGCATACCTACAGAGGGAACCTAGTGGCTCACTCTGCTACCTTGCTGTAGTTGTAACAGGTTCACTTTTGTTCCACACTTTCCACCCAATATCGGAAACATTACGTGTTGAGTGGCGGAACTCAACGCTGTGCTTTTTCTTGCTACCAAAAATTATATTGAATTAAATAATTCATTCTCCCAGGTGGGAATCGAATCCACAACCGCTGCACTTCTAGCCAGACGCTGTACTGTGCCTATTAAACGGCCTATTAAAGTAGATACTGATATCAATTAAATATCTGTACAACTATATAGATAGATAAGATACAAACCACAGGTAATACAAAGCCTTCGCAGTAGTCCACGTGTTCGCCGATAAGGTTAACTCTGCCTGGTGCTGCGGCTGCTGCGACAGGCTCGCGACCAAAATGTTCGACAAATTTGTCGCGGGCCTGGCTTAGCAATACAGATTCTCCTTTAGCCACTGCTTCCGTCATCTAGAAAAAATATATTTAAATTTAATTAAATCAGGTTTTATTTTATTATTGCTTGTCAAAAATATTCAAAAAACATTCACAGGCAGCCTCACTTCGGAATGTAAACGAGACGAGACAGTTTGTTGAGATGGTTTGGATTCTATTCTAGATGCTAGCAATATAAATAAGTTGTAACAAGTTAACGTCAATCTTGGATTGTTCTACATTGCTATCCAATCTGAGATTGAAAAGAGATGAAATGAAGTACTTAGATTGGTTATTGGCAAGCTAAACTCAAAAATAGATTGCTATATCAAACTACTATGTTCAAATTTTTGTTTTCTAAAAATTTCGTCATTTTCATTTCCACATTCTGGTAAGAAGACAAAGCACAGCAATTGATTTCGCTATGTCAAGAACAGAGTGTCTGAACACTGTTGTTTAGTAGGGTAACCTAGGTTCCCTCTGCCTACCCTACTATATGCACAAAACAACGTGAAGCTAGAAATTGTTAGAATTACAAAAATGAAAAAGGGATCCATTGTTATGCTATATTTGTACCATATATCGTATCTTAATTAAATATAAACCTATTTTAAAGCAAATCGAAGCCGCAATAATTTATCATATAAATAAACATTACTCATTTTCAATTGAATTGTATTTATATTTTTTTAGGGTTCCGCATCTCAAAAGGAAATAAAGGAATATAAACCCTTATATGCCCGTCTGTACGTCCGTCAAGAGCATACATCTCAAGATCGCGTGGAAATTTAAACATTAAAAAAATACAAATAAGGGAAAAAATTAGAGCTGTGAAAGTATTTAGGAATTTCATAAAAAAAATTATAACAAACTTACAAATGTAGTTCGTTTCATACAAAATGTGTGCATACGCTTGTAAACTTACGCTTGCTAACTTTTATAAGTTCTACTTTTTGACCTACAATCCTGAAACGATTTAAGTGCAGTTTTCATTATTGCGATTTCCCTTAACAGCCAGTGTTCTATTTAAATGGGTTCATAAATAAAAAAGTTATATCAACATAATGTATTTTGTTCCATATAATTGTCACAAAATAATTGTTTTATTGAATTGGCTGAAACTTTACTTTTTATTGTCTTTAAAGTGATAATGTTATAAGAACACGAAAGTTATTTAGATTAGTAAACATTAATTGTGCTTATTTACTCTGTATCCCGCTTATAGGAAAATATGAATATATCTCAAAATATGACAGATTACCCCAGTCCGATCGAAGGCTGTAGACCGAGGTTCGAGCCCCGCTAGTGGGCGCCCCTATAGCTTTTGATTTTATTTACACAGGCAGCCATCCAGTGCCTGATTATTCCTCAGGGAAAGAGTACCCTCTTCCCTACCCAACCGGTGTCGCTGTAGAAGCCAATAAGGCTAACAGC
>DWGR01001981.1:0-14644 GCA_018247715.1 Heliconius burneyi
GTAAAATGAAATTCTAGTTCATATATCAACGAAGAGCTAAAACTATTGATGCTAAAATCGTGAACTCCGTGAAAATATTCCTTTTGTAATGGATGCACTCGGTGAAAATGGGTTTTCCAATGCTATGAAGGGGATAGGTAGAACAAAGAAAAAATATAGGAACCCTATCTATCTATACTAGGGTGACAGAAAACTTCAAAGGCGTAGATGATGAAAATTTCCGTAAAATTCTTATTATTTTTTAAATTCGATCTATGACGGATAAAGAGTATGTTATATGTATGACAATTCAAAAGTGGAACTACAACGTCCTTCTGTGTATACGCTACAATTGTGTATATTTTAAATATTTGCCTTTTTTAACCGACTGTAGTATGTCTAATATGTTGATATGTTATCTTATGTCGCCCAACAGAGTAAAATACCATTTTGCTTTCTATTCGTTCGATTCGTTAATTGAATAAAAATGTCTAAATAACGCTTTAGAATATATTGAAGAAACCCGGAGTTAGACCAAAATAACAATGAAGACAATAATATTTTAAAATTTGGATATTAATAAAAATTTAAAATCATTAGCCTAAATAACCTAGGTATACTAGTTTTATCGGTTATTTTTATCACCTTCCAGTTGTATCCATCAGCAGGATAGGCAGAGGGCATATAGTGTTAAAACACTCCACTCCCAATTTTACACCGAACTCTAAACCTGCCGCGTTTACACACACTTTTTGCCCGTGCATCTTGACTGGTCTGGTAATTAATTAATTGATTACCGTAGAAGGTTATTCATTTAACATTCTATTTATACCTGAAATTCAAACCCTGGACAAGACTCCTTACAAATCAATGGATGAAAGAAACAAGCAATTTAAAGCAAGTCTTAACCTAGTTTAGTAATAACGAGGCTCTAACGTCATTTTAAATTGAGTGAAGGCTTAGCACGCCTTGAAAAATAAAAGCTAAGTTTAAAAACGTTATTATTGTTTTATTTTTAATTTAGTTTCCTTTTAACTTTCAAATGAAAACGGTAGTATATGAATATTTAAAAAAAACCTGAAACAATTGTCAAATGTCAGAAACATCTCTATATTTTTTTTTCTCCTTTCGGGTTACGGTTGAAATTTACATTATGGTATTATTATTATTTACTTTCAAATTGCTTCTCCAAATTTCTAAAAGTGTTTTTATTAAATATTTTACAACATAAATTATTAAACAACTTATTTTACTCCCACCGATGTCCCGATGATAAATATGTATATAAAAACAACAATACAAGTTTAATTAGCTAGAACACTTTTGATTAAATCTTACTAGGCCAAGATCCCAAGGCCCCCAGAGCTACGTCATTTTAGCAAAGCTGAAATTTTGAAGCCCTACTTTCAAATTACTATGTACGCATACAGTCTTAACTATATATTAGCTTTGCAAAACTTACGTAGGTCTGGGGGGACTGGGATCTCAGCCTTTAACATGCTTATTTATAATTTTAAGAATAAAAAATACTATAAAATAAGCAATGATAATAGGTAATAGTAGATTAGTAGGAAAATATATCTACCAATCCTACTAATATTATAAATGTAATGACGTATGACGTATGGCGATAAGTCTTGGTACAAGCGTGTCGCTGTTAACGCGTCAGGTTGTGGGTTCGATTCAAACTCCACGAAATAAAACATTTTATATATTTTTTTCTTCGCTCTGCTTTGATAACTAAAGAAGTTTAGCCACTTAATAAGCAACGCCTTCAGAATTTTGATTTCGGAAAATGGGCAGAGGGCTGCTTACCTTTCTGCGTGTGGGATACAGCGTGAAGCTAAAAAAATATATGAATGATATTCGTTTCAGTTTCACGCAAAAACTGCTGATCGGATTTCGATCAAACTTTACAGTAATATAACATCTACATCTATAAAATAACATTAAGATTGAGCGAGCGAAGCCACACGTGGCTCGCTAAATTATAAAAAATTTTTTTATTATGTAACGTATTTTCCTTTAGAGTTTTCTTTTATGTTCATAAAATAAATATTTCCAGTGCGAGTACAAGCCGAACAGAGAGATAGGCGTCCGTTTCGGCGGCTGGTCTCGCGGCTCGTACAATTGCCGATGTAGACCCGGATACTATTCAATACATCATCCCGAAGGGTTCAACGGATCTTTAGTTGAAGGTAAAGGATTTTATGTGTTATGATATTTGAATATTTTTTCTTATGTATGTATGAAAGAGAGATTTTTGGGTTTATTTTTAGTTTTGCGTTTTATGAGTTCACTGGGTACTGGTAAAAACTTAGTTTTTACATAATTGACTAGTATATATGAGGCGTTTGTGGTACAGCGGCACAAGGGTGTGACTGTAACGCGACGGTTGTGGATTCGATCCCCACTCGACAAAGCGAAATATTTATTTACAAAGTCAAGGCAAAGCGCGGCGTTGAGTTCTGCCACTCAACACGCAATGCCTCCGGAATTTGGGGGGAAGGGGGGGAAAGAGTGTCTTAACACGAGGTTCCCTCTGCCTACCCTGCTGAGTGTGGGATACAGCGTGAAGCTGATTTGATTTCATTTAGTTTTTAAAATTTCTACAATAACTCCTAAAACAATTACCTACTCGTGCTTCATATTGATTGTATATTTAGAATATATTTTTTCTTTCTTTAATTTTTACAAATCGTTCATATCAAAATTTGTGACTAAAGCAGGAGTCATTAATAATAAAAAAAAACTTTATACATATAAACGTATATTGTTTTTACAATCTTATTTTTCGAGTTCGAGGTGTGTTACTTGAATCATGTCTCGAGATAAATAAACATTATTTCTTATTTAAGATAGAAAATTTAATTAACTGTAAGGCACAAGTAAGCTTCAATCTTGTTTGTGCAATTTCTGGGGAAATATTATCACTGTACTCCTGAACGAATATTACCAATTATATTATATCAAATTTCCAGTTTCAATGTGTTATTTTAACTTAGATTTATTTACGCTTTTTGCAACTGCATTAATTAATTTTAATATTATTTAACAATGCATTTATTTTGTAAATATGTGATGAGGATGACTTGTGATAAAGAAAATTAAAGAAAACTACTGTGAAACAGTAATCATGTATGGTACTATACAAGGGACAAAACTAAGAAAATGTGACTTAAAAATCATGGCTTACGCTATTAAATATATAAAAATAGCAAATAGCAAAGCCAATCAAACAAAAAAACCAAGCTATTAGATTTCGAGGCCATCGTGGCTCAGAAGCACAAGGGTGTGACTGTAACGCGACGGTTGTGGGTTCGATCGAAGAAATGAAATATTTATCTAAATTTATATTTCCATTTTTTCGCTCTGGTTTCGAGGCAAAGTGAGGCGTTGGGTTCCGCCACTCAACACGCGATGCCTCCAAAATTCCGCGGAAATTGGGGAACGGAGAGTCTTATCACTAGGTTCCTTCTGCCTACCCTGCTGTGTGCGGGATACGGCGTAAAGCTAATTATTTTATATTTGATTTATATTGTATTAAACATTTGTTTAATCACACTTTTGCCATAGAGCATCTCCATTTTCCCTCCTTCCCCATATATGGCGATTAAATGTAAGATGGCTAATTTAGTACTTGTGTTAATTGACAGATGCATGAAACCTCTAATGTTTTGAAAGGGAATACGTGTAGTGGAAACTAGAGCAAGCACTATTTTGAAGTAAACATATAAAGAATAAGAAGTTACACTTTATTATTAATTTATTTTGAATTATTATTTATTAATATCGTTTGTAGATGTAAAATAATATAGCTCTTATCTGCCAATGCTGCCAGTTTGTTTAATTCTGATTAAACAGATCATAAGAAACATACTTATGAGAAACATCATATTAAGGCCAGTCGTGGTGCAGGAGTACGAGAATGCGACTGTAAACGCGACAGGTTGTAAGTTCGATTCCCACTTAAGAAAATTAAATATTTAATATTTTAAATGGTAACAAGGCATAGCGTGACGTTGAGTTCCACCACTCAACAGGTTATATTCTCAACTCAATAGGTTTACGCTGTCTACCCTGCTATGTGCGGGATACAACGTGTAACTAAAAGAATATTATAAGATAAGTTTATCTACAGTTGCATATCAAGAGTACGAAGAAAGTGGTCTCGAGAGCGGCAGCTGGAGTGATCCCTACGAATGTGTGAAATGCCAGCCCGGCTGCGATACTTGTAGAGGGCCAGAACCTTGTCTTGCCACATATAATTGGCCTTTCCGGTAAATATATATTTATTTTAGGATTTATGAAATGTATAATGATATAATATACATGTTTTGGTTAATGTTATATTTCTTATGCTATGTTAGGAACCTCTTTATATAAATTAATATAACTAATTCAAAAAAAGAAAAGAAATTGTAAGAAAAAAATAGTAATTTGTGATCATTTTTAATATTATTTTATTAACCATAGCATCATTACAAGTTAAAAATGCGCACTTTTTGACTTGTAGATAATAATGCTAGGGTTCTAGAACGGAAGAATCCTTATGGGAACACAAAGACTTAACACTGGGTTCCCATTCGCAGGTTAACTTCACAAATACCCAAAAAGATAAAAAATAATTCTCCATATATTCTCTCCACAGGATATCATTACTAGTGATATCAGTGAGCTGTGCAGTAATGACAGTCTTACTGACTATATACACCCGCCACCACCGGCGTGTGAAGGTGTTCAGAGTGGCGAGTCCAGTGTTTCTCTCTATTACTCTGCTTGGATGCGCTATTATGTATATGGAGGTATTTATGAGGGTTTTTTTTATGTTTCTGTATGATTTAAGTGTTGCTATTTTTATTTATTTAAATTAAATCAGCTTTACGCTGTATCCCGCACATAGCAGGGAAGGCAGAGGAAACCTAATGTTGAGATAGAAAGAAGGGAATTCTGAAGGCATTACGTGTTGATTGGCAGAACTCAATGCCGCGCTTTGCTTCTACGCCAGAGCGAAGAAATGGAAATATAAAAGTAAATAAACACTTCACGTCCTCGAGTGGGGATCGAACCCACAACCGTTGCGTTGCAGTCACACTGTTGTGTCGCTGCGTCACAACGGCCTCGTTTTATTTATTTGTCCTAACTATATGTTTTTGTATTGTATAAGAATATTTGATGGATTCAATGAATTTGCAAAGTTATACGCCATCAAGTAAATCTATCTGTATAACAGTGCATTACAATGTAAAAATATACACCTATACCTATAGTATTTTTGAATAACAGTAGGTAAGATGTTAAAATAAACTATTATTTTTTTTTATGCATGAGAATAAAAATTAAATTTATTTATTTATTTTCTTATATAGATGGCGGCTATATTTCCCGTATTAGACAGATATTCTTGTATTGCGACAAAATGGACGCGTCACATGGGTTTCTGCATCACATATACAGCACTACTCATGAAGACATGGCGGTAAGGAAATATTCTCTACGATTACCATATTGAATAAATATACTATTAAATATAATAATTAATTAATTATTACTCGTATAATAAAATAAAAAGAAATAAAAAAATAAATATGAATGATAAAAAATAGAAAGGTGATTGCTTTCAGTCGTACCTATTGAACGCATTTTAATCTCTATTATTGTACAGATGAAACAATACAGCAAATTACACCAAAATTTCTAAATAGTAACACATATGTGGAATGATAGACCGTCGTGGCGCAGGATCACAAGCGTGTTACTGTAACGCGGCGGTTGTGGGTTTGATGGCCACTCGGAGAAATTAATTATTATTCATTAATGTCTTCATTTCTCCGCTGTGGTATAAAGACAAAAGCGTAGTTTTCCAACTTCCGTTATTATCCTCAATGAACAACAGAGAACGAAGTGCCCACACACTAAGTTATGTTATATGCAGGATAAAGGGAGACGCTGATGACACTGAAAAAAAAACACTACCCACTACTTTTAACTTTACTTAGCCTTAGAACGAAAGAAACTTAACTTAAAATCTATTCAATTTTTGATTTTGCTAAAAAATTACAATAAAAAACCTTTCACTAAGATTTCTTAACTTAAATCACTATAATTCTAACATTATTTTACAAAGATAACATTTTAAAATCGATTTACCTCATACATCAATGTCTCATACTTTCAATATATTATTAAAATTACAGCGTGTCTCTAACATACCGCGTGAAGTCAGCGCACAAGTTGAAACTGACGGACAAGCAGCTGTTGCAATGGATGGCGCCGATATTACTTATTATGCTGGTTTACTTGGGGACGTGGACGTTATCTGCTCCTCCTGATGCTGAAGTCGTAAGTTATAAGTTATTTTTAGCTTCACTCTCTATATAGCACACACCAGGGTAATAAGAGGGAACCTAAGGCTAATACACTTATTTCCTCACTTTCCGCCGAATTCTGGAGGCGTTGCGTTAAGTGGCGCAACTCAACGCCGCGCTTTACCTCGACACCAATGAACCAATGAAAACGACCGAAGAAATGAAAATATTTTTAAGTTTTAATAAATGTATGAATTTCGCTTTAGAATAGTGTAGATAATAAGAAACTATTGTGGGACTTGAGATGTAACTGAACTGCTAGTTTACTTATTTTTTTTATGGAAAAAGACATGGCAAATGAACTTACGGATCACCTGATGGCAGGTGATCACCACCACCCACGACCTCGTGTAATACCAGAGGAGCTACTGGTGCGTTGCCAGTTTTTGGGCTGGTTGGGCGCCGGAGCCCGGCATTACCTAATACAGTGCCATAAAGCCACTACTTCACGCCGGTTTTAAATGCCGGGGTTAGTAATGATCCGCTCGAGTCTGCCCATGCGTGTTGCCATTGCTGGCGACGTGACTCTCCCACTCGTACTTTAGGCGCCTCTTACGACACCACCACGGTGATCCTATTCTAAGCCACTTCTTCTTTTGACTTCAGAGAAATTATTTCTTTTTCAATTATAAATTTGTCACAATTTCTCCTAACATATTTTTTTTTATATATTTACAGATTACAGATAACAGAGGATTAAAATTCAAACAATGTACATACAACTGGTGGGACCACAGTTTAGCTATAGGTAAATATTCTTTTTGTTATATTACTTGGATCATTTGCAGCATATTATTATTTATTTAATTTTCTTCAATGGATTTTATAAGTATAACTCAACAGTTACTCATTTCAAGTTAACGATTTTGTGACATGTGTGACATGATGATAATGTCGCTATCCTGTGTTAGATTAATTACTTATAATGATATGCTCAAAATAATTTTAATCAATATAATGGACTTTACTTATCGGTATTTTTTCCGTTACTTTAAATTTCTATAATGGGAAACTTAGAAATTATTTCAGTTTCCTTTCTAGTAGTAACACTAACTTCCCTTTGCTTACTTTACTTTATGGGAAATGCGAGAAGCTGCTGCTAAAATTACCTACATCATCGTGCGCGTGTGCGTAGTAACACTAACTTCTCTTTGCTAACTTTACTTTATGGGAAATGCGAGAAGCTACTGCAAAAATTACCTACATCATGAATAAAAAATATGAATCCTTTATGCCCCAGAGTGGAAATCGAACCCACAACCGCCTCGTTACATCTACACTATTGTACCCCTGCGCAACGACTGCCTCACGTATATTATTAATAAAACTTAATTTGATAATTCCAGGGGAAATCTTATTTCTGCTATGGGGTGTGCGCGTGTGCTACCGCGTGAGACATGCTGAAAGTCTCTACAACGAAGCGCGTCTCATCTCCATCGCCATTTACAACATTTTCACCGTCAATTCCCTTATGATTGCTTTCCAGTAAGCATACATTTTAAATATAATTTAAAATTGTCATCGCGGCGCACTCGGGGGATGAAATATAAATAATTTTTATTTCTTCCTTCTGGTAACGAGGCAAAACAAGACGTTGAGGTCAGCCACTCAACACGCAATGCCTTGAAATTCGGCGGAAAGTGGGTAACGTCTGTGTCCACTTCTCTACTACCTAAATATATACCTATACAGTAGTTACTCGCCCGGCCCTCAGGTATAAGGATTCGTCATTATCCGTACTATAAGCCGCGATAATTATCTTATACAACCTACTATAATGAAACCTAAGAAAATTTATATGTACGTATATATGTGTATAAGTCGTACGTTGGAAAATGTTAATAGTTTATTTTTATTAATATTATTTTAACATATAACATACACACAAAACCAACTTTTCTTTATACATTTGATTATCCGAATGACTATCGACAACAACTAGTCCGGTTAATCGAGTTTCTACTGCAGCTGGGTTGATTATTCAATATTTATTTTCTTTTCTTTTCATTTTATTTAAAATTTAAATTATTTCTTTACTTTTCTTCTTTCTTTACAGCCTGTTAATATTACCTCGAGCCGGTCCCGATATAAAATACTTATTGGGTTTCATACGAACACAGTTGTCTACCTCAACAACAGTATTATTGGTGTTCCTGCCAAAAGTAAGTAAGACTATCGATTTACTATTAAACATTCTAACAAAATATATATTAGAAACTGGAATCATCGTGAACAGTTTAAATGAAAAATATACCAAGAATTTAAATAACAGTTCAAAGAAACAATCCAGGAGGGGGAACCTGGGTACATAGAGCTAAGCCACTCAATTCCAAACCCATACTCTGGCAACAAAACACTGCGTTGAGATCCGCCACTCAACATGTCTAAAAAGTTATAGCAAAAAATTGTAATAATTAATGTAATAGGTATTACGGGTAGTACGCGGCACAGGCGATACGTGGGACAGCAGGGCGCGTGCTCGCGGCGTGCCCGCGTCCTCCTCTCTTAATGGTATTGGACTTGTACCAGATGAACCACCTGATCTGTTCCAGGAGAATGAAGAGCTTAAGGTATTGTGATTTGGATTTTAGGTTTTTATGTAAATGTAGGAAGATTCATTGCTTTTGGTGACAAGATATATAAACCAACATGAAGGAGAGTAGCTACAGTTAGGCCTTAGGCCACCTAGCCCTACGTGTATAAAAAAAATTACAAGCTGTTTAAGTTGAGCTATTTACTAATTAAAGGGATATATATAAAAACATTTTATTATGTTATTAACAAGTGTGGTTATTACAAATTTTAACTGTTGAAATAAAACTATATTGTTTTTTTTTTATTTAAGTATGTATTTTTCAGTAATTTAAATAAATTAATCAAAAATATTTCCAGGAGGAAGTCCAAAAATTAGCAGCTCAAATAGAATTCATGAAAATAGTACAAATGGAGATGCACAATCGTCACCTGCGGCCGCGCCCCGGCGGATACTTCACTGCGAACGCCACCAACGTACCGCAGAGCCCCATGCATGCTAAGACTGTTAATATTTCACAAGTAAGAAATAATATAATATTATTCCGAAATTCACGAGTGGACAGATGGACGAATCTTGTATCATATGTTGCCTCTATCAACAATAACACAACACAGCTTCATGACTTATCCCTTGCGGGGTAGTCAGAGAGAACGGAGTGCCAAACGCTACGGTCTCTACAGTCTCTTTCGCCTCGTCCATTGATAAAGAAATTATAGGCCTTCTTTTTATAATCATTTGATTCATTCACCCTCGCTGAAATTATCTAACTTAGTTTTAATCTTTAGAGAGCTGGTAGCTAGCGGGTAACACCACAAAACGCACATATATGCTCTTCGGAGTGTCGTGGTTTTCTTTTTATGCCTGATTCTACCATTAACATTGATACTCTTGTTCACAAAGATCCGACGTCTCTTACCACATTTTTTCTTTATCTACTATTCTTTCATCAGTTATTCTCTTGTTACATTAACATTAAAATTATTATTTCAGGAAAACACAGATTGGTCCGGCCCAGTTTGACTGGTGGCGTTAAGCGACACCGCGTGGCAGTGGCCGGGGCCTGCAGGAAGACGCATCGTCAAAGCAGTCGATGAGCGTCTTCCTGCGTTTGTATGATTATACTGAGAGTTCATTCTTACTTGTATACTACACTAAGAAATAAATAATTGACTGCTCGTGGTCATTCTTTTATGCAAAGAAAACTTCTATATAACAATAATACCTCTCTACAGTGTGGAGATCTACTTACATTGATTTAGTTACTAGAAAGTAACTAAATCAATGTAAGTAACATAGATCTCCACGATCTATCTCCACATCTCTAATATCGAAAGCAAGCAAAGTGTACTCTTTATAACAACGCAACTATTCTCACTGATGACGAATATATTTCTATCCATCTTTACCGAAAATGCTGACAAATGGTCTTTCGGTTTACATATGATTATTACTTTGCAATTTAAAAGTATTATATATATATATATATATATATATATATATCATAGATCTATAACCTCTTAAAATATACAGCCGTTTATTGCATTTACACTGTACTTTAGTTGCTCATAGGAGTAAACGTTACTGTAAAGAGGTGAAGGTGGCTGTTTTATGTATTTAATATACATATGTAATACATTTTAAATTTTTCATATATTTCCGTTATATGTCACTATTGAGATATTCATTTTTTTTTTAAATATTGCAAACTATTTTTCTCAGAGATATCTAGCCTATTTTGTTTCATCAACGAATTCTTATATCGAAATATTTAATCGCTACACTAGCGCTATCAAGGCAAATTAATTTAATAGGTATTATAATTATTATTTTTATTTTAGTTGAAAAGAAAACTAACAATTACAGGACTTTCTTTACACTTTCTTTTTCCTCTAAAGTTATATAATTTCAAATTGTAGTAGAAATAGCTATATTTTTATCGATTATTCGAATTAGTCAGCACTTAATATACATTTACATATTATTTTATTTTAGAAAAATAAATTCTAATTTCAAACACTACCTGTCATTGACATAGTGAAGCGTCTTTTTTGCTAGAAATATTTTTATTAATATTTTTTGTTATGTTAAAAAAGACTTTTGTAATCTATATTATTCTAAGCAAATTAAATGACATAACGCAAACGAACTCTTAGTATAAATCAAATGTTAAAGTTAATAAAATATTTGTTGTCAATATTAATATTAATAATTAAACGTGTTGATATATGGCGTTAGATAGTAATGTATTCCCCGAACTCCCCAGTCGTATTTGTAAATGTTTTCTAGTTTTTAAAATATTTCTATGTAATCTGCTTATTTTGTAAACAGTATTTTTTTGAAAATTTATTGATGTCAAAATTTTATATTTGATATTATGTAAAAATGTTACGAATAAGTTTAGTGGTTAATAATCAGAGTATATATTTTATTTTTAATTCTATAGACATCTTCCTTATATATTTAAAATACAGTTTACTTTTGGGTGAATGATGTGAACTAAAATATATATATATATATATATATATTATATACAGCAGAGTAGGCAGAGGGAACCTAGTGTTAAGACACTCTGTTCCCCACTTTCTACCGAATTTTGGAGGCATTGTGTGTTGAGTGGCCGAACGAAGAAATGGAAATATAAACGTAAATAAATACTTCATTTCCTCGAGTGGGATCGAACCCACAACCGTCGCGTTACAGTCACACCCTTATACCGCTGTGCCACGACGGCCTCACCTATAAACATTATACAATATATTCAGTTTACATGAAATTTTAATGCAATTACTACTTACTATATATTATACAATGTATATTGTAATTAATACGAGTATATCAATAGGTCAAATATTTCTCTCCTTCATTAAAGAATAAGTAATTATTTGTTTAAAATTAAAATAATTATCAGATCCTGGTAGAAGCTAGGATTGTTCTCAGTTAGAATTTTATTATTAGTAGCTTCATGTATTATTTTACGTACCTGTCTAGTCTGTATGCATGATCTTAGAATCTATAAAAATATAACTTATAAATAATTTTAAGTTTATCACATCTCATTTAATGAGTGTATCGAAATAATTATATGTGTAATAAAACCAAAGTCTATACTAATCAATGTATAGAGAAATAGAAAAACTAACCATGTTAAGTATTAATTTATTATTATTATACAGTACAGTCGAGAGAGTATCTTCATATCAATTAATTTATTTTTATTACGAATTAAAAATACATTGTAATATAATTTAAACGTAAGATATATTTTAAATTGATATTATACTTAATCGCTTTACGGATTGCAACTATTTTTTTCGTGGGGGAGAAAATCTCTCTTCTAAGTGCATCCTTCAATAGAAGCTTACAGCTTCAAAAGCTACTTAGTCAATTAATTACATTTGATTTTAATAGCTTATTTTATCTATAGCTTCACGCAGTAGCAGACATATGGTAGGGTAGTCATTGAAAATCTAGTAATAAGATACTATTCGATCTTATCGATTCGATTAATCTAGTAATAAGATACTATCGAATCAATTTCAATTGAAAACAAAACACGACGATCATCCCACCTTATATCGAATCAATTTCAATCGAAACAACAACACGATGTGGTTAAATAATCGTGGTATAATATCTAATGTCACTCAACTTGTCGAAAATTAAGAGGAAAGTAGGGAATAATGTCATATTACTAGGTTTTCTATGCCTTCTCTACTATATTTTCATTAATGAAACGCTGCGTCACAATGGTAGCAAATAATAAATATCAAGTTATGTTTCCTTGATAGAAAAAACAATGTTATGTCGGTAAAACAGCTCAAAGATTTTTTGTGATTAGTATTTTAATGACATTCTTAGCTGTATTTCATGTTTGGCAGCTATAAAAAAAATTGCGATATGAAAACATAATATCAATATTAAATTATAAAAAATATTACTAAATCTTAAAGAATATTTTTATATAATAGGGCATTTGAAATTTGAGGCGTGTGTTCATCAGAGGACAGACAATAAAATATAAAAAATATGTTATGTTTAAAAAAGTGAAATTATATAGTGAAGTATAAAAGTTATTACATTATTGATAATTTTGTCCTGTTATTAAAAAGAGAGATAATGTACTATATTGTATTATTTATTATAATTTATATCGTAACTCACTGTTACTGAAGATATTTGTACATATAACTTCAATCACAAAGCATGAATTCTAAAATAATGTATATAAATTTAGAGCATTTATTTTTCTGTGATATTTATTTATAATATGCCAATTCAGATATTAAATACTAAAGTTTAAATATTTATTATTTCTAATATAAATTATTATACTGATAAGTTGATAAATGAGTTCATATAAAAAAAACTATAAGAAAAAACTACTTTTACATTACATTAAGCCTGTTATTCGGAGCTTTATATTAAATTTGTTAGTAATATAGTCGCAGTATGTCTCTGATCTCAGTGTGCCTGTTGGCAAAGACCTCTAACATTTTCCAATGTTTTCTATCCCTAGCAACCCTTCTCTAATGGGAACCTACTGTTAATTTTCTCATCTCATCTTCCCATTTTCTGTACTGTCTTCCCCTTCTCCTTTTACTGTCTCTTGGATACCAATCCATTATCATTTTGCTAACTTAGGGAACTAAATAGTAATAAAATTTTTAATAATTGTACCAATTTTTTTTTTCAATAATTTTTGCATAAACTATTTCTAACAGGATTTGCATATCCAAGTTTAATAAATACACCTCTATGTAGTTCAAATGTGAAGTCAATATATGAAATTTAAAAAGAATAAAAAATGAAAATAAAATTTGTGAGTTTACTAGGGGATTTATTTAAGAAAATATTATTAAAACCTTTATATTATATTTACCAATTACAATATATTGTATTTATAATAATTATCTTACTAAATATAGTAAAAAAAAATCATTGGAGTATTTATTTTTACAATCTACTGAATAAAAATTTTATTTATATTTTTTTTATACTTGTACATTAATATGATTTTATTAAATATGAAAACAGTAAAAGTAATAATATTTTTTTAAACGAAAATTAATATTATTACATTCAAATAAATTTGTAAATATTTAATTTAATAAGGATAATTTTATTTTTAAACATATTGTTGTTAATGTTTAGAATTTCTTAGTGTTTTGGCTAAGCCAAGCTCATTGATCTATAGGTGTTTGTAGCGTAAGCCTCAATGTGATATCAAGTAAAAGTAAATAGTTGTTAGATAAATGTTTTGTCATGTAAGAAAATTAAATGCTAAATTGTAAACTTGGCACTTGCATTCTTATGTGCTATATTTGTTAAATTTCACAGGAAACTATTTTAACATATCTGTTACACAAAACACAATAAACAAGAAATAACTTTAATTTAAAAGCAAATCTAATTACTAACGTTAATCCTTGAACCATGTTATACTGTCAAAATAAAAAATATATATGTATATGTCACAGTAACATTGTGGAAACGGTTTGTTTATAATCTTACCCGTTAATTTATAAACTATCCGAAAATAGTGAACTCTTTAAACGCTGGCCCTGAGGCGACCAGCCTTTAGAGCAAGGACCTACCTAGGAATGTAAAAAAGTGTCAAAAAAATGTTTTTTTTACTATGTGATTTAAAGTATGATGTGTTGAGAATATTTTTTTAAGACATTTGAAAACTAAAATTATGTACTAGCACTTCCACAGGTATACAGATTTAATTTGATTTTATTTTAACTTATCTAGCCTACTG
>DWGR01001982.1:0-14635 GCA_018247715.1 Heliconius burneyi
TTAAAGCATACTTACTTATGTGCCTGTCATGCGGCGAGGGCGAGTGCGCAGGTCGCGGCACACGCGCCGAGGGTGGCCGTCGCAGCTCCAGCGGCGGCGTCGGCGCCTCCGAGCCCTCCGGTTCCAGTGCGCCTCTGAATATATATATCACTTTACGTGAATCATTCTGTATTTAACTATAGCAGAGTAGTAAGGAGAACCGCCAGTGACAGCCATTGTTACGAACGACCCACGTCTGCCAGTCCATGACATGACCAAAACTCGGCCCGTATACGTGTAATGTGTACTGTAGTGTAAAGTGTAGTATTATGTATACTTGTGTATGTGTATGTACGTTATTAATCATGTCTTTTTACTGATTAGGCACAATAATAAAGGATTATTTATGATGAACAGTTTTTCTTTAGACGTACCGAACGCCCTACCTTACATGGCGACCCTGGCGACAACACGATAAAAAAAGACACGAAAATCTAGACAGAATCTGGACAGAAAGGCATGTTTGTTTACGAGTCTCCCTATTTTAAAGAAATTACAACAACCGAACTACTTTAATTGTTTACAAATAAAGAACCAAAATAAAAATAACTGGTTACTATCAAACTATTTAAGAATAATAAAATAATATAATGTTCCCTCTCACCTGTTCGGAAAAGTTGTGAGGGTGGGCACATTTTCGAATTGCGTTGCCCGAAAATGCTGTTGATACATCTGATAATGGTGTTGTGAAAAATGAGGATACATTCCTTCGCCCTGTCAAAAAAATATTAAATCAATATTAAAAGATCAACAATAAATAAACGTTTTACTAATAATTATATACATATATTTAAAATATATTACATTATGATATACCGAAGTGATAGGAGAAGTCTGTTGGTGGGCAGGCGGTGGACTTCTAACTAATTCTGCAGACTATCCCGGATAGCATGAACAGAATTCATTTACTTTTTTATTCAGGAAGATACAATATGATAATTTGTATTCAGTCGCTGCTGATAAAAGCAAAGTTAACAAGGTAGAAAGAAGGACCAACTCACCATCGAAATTTGACCTTGAGGGCTGACAGCAGGTACGTTTGTGATAGTGACTCTGGACCCTAAAATGAAATTATCGTTTTTGTCAGTAAGTAACTATTTGGTTAGTACTTAAGAAATACAATTAAAATTATTAGAAAAAAATATGAAGAAAGTAATACAATAAATTTCTCTATATTCTTCAATTATAAAATTGTATGTAATGTAAAAGAAATTGTATGACTACTTTGTGGATGTATAAATCTTAAACTTTACATGTAATTATAAATGTGGCAGTCGTTCCTCGTCCTCAAATGAAACTGCCTTGATTTTCTTTTTCAAAGCCTTTTGTTTTTTTCTAGCAATAAGTAATTATAAAAGCCTTTCGCAGTTTTGTTTAATTTAGGTTTTCCTTTTATATATTTGTTTAGATTCCGTGTTCCGAGACTCACCCGGGTGGTGTTGCGGGCCGACGACGGCGACCTGCTTGGAGAGCGGGGGATGGTGAGCACCGCGTGGCAGGCTGGCGGGCCCCGCGTACGCGCCGCGGAAACGGGACGCGCCCGCGCCTCCATCGCCCTCGCCGCCTCTGAAGTCATAACACAACCTTTACTGTATTACCTAGCGGCAGCGTTTAGGACCTTAGAGTTAGGATCGACGACGTAGGGGTCCTAAACTTCTTGACATTACATTTCAAAATATCTACGTACTAAATACCGTCGGTAGCACAAGGCGCAGAGGCACAAGTGTGTGACTGTGGCGCGACGGTTGTGAGTTTGATCCTCATTCGAGGGAATGAATTTTTTTTTATTTCTTCGCTCTGACACCAAAGCAAAAGCACGGCGTTGAGTTCCGCCACTTAACACGCAAGGTTGGGTCGCCTGTAATACTTTTGGTGGAAAGTGAGGAACACAGTGTCTCAATACTAGGATCCTACCCTGCTGTGTGCGGGATACAGCATGAAACTGATTTATTTATTTTTTATTTAAGTAGTAAATAAAAAATGTTGTGGAGAAAAATAAAGCCTGAACTATTGTTTAAATAAATAATTGATAACTCTATGGAACAGTGGTTCCCAACCAGTGGGCCGCGGACCACTAGTGGTCTGCAGAAGCCTAGAAATGGTCCACGAACAATTTTAATTTTAGTGTCGTGAGGCGTTGGACGCGATTTATTATCACAGTTTATATTAATTATACCTACAGAGTGGTCCCTGCTAGCAATATTGATATAGTGTACCTTGAGCAAGAAAAGGTTGGGAAACCCTGCTCTAGATAGACAACTTGTTAGACATACATCATTATGATAAGTATGTTATTTAACTTTATGCTTTGCATCTAGGCAGTAGGATAGACAGAGAGAACTTGGGTGTTCACTACTGGCGCAACTCAACCCCGCGTTTTGTCCTACCAGAAGAAATCTGAGAATAATTGCAATATCAAATATTTCCCTCGAGTGAAGATCGAATCCACAAACATTGCGTTTACACTTATCGTTCTACGATGGATACAAAATACAAAAAAGATATTAAAGTATTTAATACAAAAATGTTTTCTATCATTTGACTCACACGAAATACCAATTTAGAATGATTGATACAAGTAGTATGTGAATGAATACGCACCTAACGAGTATAGGTGTGGCGCGGTCGGGCGGGTGGTGCGCGGAGGGTGGGCGGTGCGGCAGCGCGGGCGATTGCACGCGCGCGTCCGTAGCCTCGGTGGCGCCCACAGGCATCATGTTGACAGGCACGTTGTCCACGCGGGGCGCGGGCCCGGGCTCCGAGTCGGGGGCGGGCCTATCGCCCACGTTCGGGGAGGCTGCGCCCACTCTGTTTGTATTGCTCGCATTAGCGGCGGCCTCGAAAGCACTCGCAAGTATCTTTTTCTTAGGAGGTTTCATGATTGGCGTGGGGTTGGGCGGCGGTACAACCACCGTAGTCGCTGCAGAGGTAGTTTTAATTTCGACTTCCGCTTTAACTGGGACGATGGGTTCGATCAATTTCATAATCTTGGGATCTTTTACGATGTCTTCTCTCTTTGGATTGTCATCACTGCTGCCTATAGACGCATCAGATAAACTTCTATCTCTCGTTCTCTTTGCGCCTCTAGGAGACTTTCGTGTATCGCACTGTGAAATTTTTTCTGCATTTATTTTGGTTCCAGTTTGCCTAGTAGCTCTTTTTTTGTTACTTTCTGTATTATTTTTGTATTGTGCTGTAGAACCTTTTATGACATCATCAATAACATCATCAACAGTACTTCTTTGAATATCTTTTTCTTGTAGTCTCCTAGATTTACGAGTATTTATAGTGGAGGGCGGTACATAACAAAAACGTTCATCTTCGCCGTCCTTAGGTTTTTCTTTCTTACATTGGTCTTTCGGGGTTATACTAAGTGTTGAGGTTGCAATGGAATTAGAGTGCCCAGAGAGAGGACTTTTAATTGTCAAAATTAGTCGAGGTCTTACTTCGCTTTTGTTAGAAGAGTTAACTGTTTCATCACCAGAGTCTTCATGAAAATCATAAACGTCACCTGGCATATTATTTAAATTGCTACTGACATAATCTTTGATTTTTTTGTCTACTTTTACTCTACCTCTACCTCGCTTAGAAGTTCCTCTGGCAGGCTTGGATATTTGTCGGGTTTGCACTCTATCAGCTTTGTCAGATTTTTTACCTCGACCACTACGGCCACCTCTTTTACTACTTGGTGTTGTTGTTATTGTTCTATCTAAAATTGATTCTTCCGAAACACTACTATCATTGAATGTCTCAGTCTTATCATTTTCTTCATTGCAAAATTCATTGATATTAGATTCAGGATTAACAGGTATGTGCTCATCAACTGAGGACTCGTTGTGAACAATTTTATCTATATTTAGCTTATCATTTTCATTCGATAAGGGGATATTTCTTTCACTGGTTTCTTCTTTCTTCTCGTCAGGTGTTTCTTTACATAAAGAGTCTACTTTTTTAATTACAGATTCAATGTTGACGTCTATGCCTGACCAGTAATCATTTTCGTCAACATTTTTGTTTTCATTACTAGTATTCTGATTACCCAAGAAGCCAAATAACTGATTTTTGTTTTCTTCAACTTCCAATTTTATTGCATTTTCTATATTATTAGGAACTTGATTTGTTTTATGCATTATTGATTGCTCTGTATCTGTTTTGTCTTGCTGATTCGCATCAATGTCATTTACTTTTAAAGTCTTTTCCTGTCCAATAGTGTCTACAGCTAAAGCCAATTTCTTTTCCTCTTTTTCTGACAATTTGTCTTTTAGAGGATTTATGGCTATGATTTCTGATCCATGTTTTTCACTACCACTGTATTCTATACGTTTAGTATTTTCTAAACTCGTCCTTCTGACATGGTTTTGATTTATCAAAGTTATGTTTCTCCCGACATTTATTTCCACTATTTTCTCTGGGTGGTTGGTTATTTTTATTTCATTTGTTTTGTCTTTTAATAATTCTTCAAAATCTGTTTCACATTTGGCTGTGGTTTCTACAAGTGGTGTGGGCTGAACTGGAGATTTCCTCTTGTCTTCTACTTCCTTATTTTGAACCTCTATAGTTTTGTCTGTGTGCTTTAAGTCGTGATTCTTCTGAGCAGTACCTAATACGGTTGAGGGTAAGTGTTCAATATTTTCATTCTCACTTCTACTATGTAACCGTATAGTTGGCTTAGGAGTTGAACTGGTTTTAAGCAATAAAGGGGTCATGACAACATTAGCTAAACTCGAAGTAGTAACAACGACTGTATTCGATGTTTCTGGTTTAACCAATGATGTATGGGGTTTTATAGTAGCCATAGATAAAACTGAAGTTGGAGGGACTTTATTATGATCTAGTTGTATTACATTACTCACAGGAGTAGTTGTCAGAAGTCTCTGCGAATTAATAGTATGAATTACGTTCGACGGATGCCCTCTATTAACTGATGAAGTTTCTTGCAATAAGGCTGGTTTCACAGATCCTTGTATTATAGATGGAGAAGAATGAGACGCACTCGCCACATGTATAATAGGACTAGATGCTAAAGAAGTAATATGATTGTGTTCCGATTTGACACTTTGATTTTCGCGTTTATCCATTAATTGGTTTTTGTTATTTATTAAGACTTTATTAGAAAGGTGTAAGGTAGAATTCACATTGGCGACGTGCAGCGAATTTTGCATTGAAATGAGTCGATTTTGTGCCATAATAGTAGGAGAGGGCGACTGTTGCAACCGATTTGGCGACAAGATAATTTTTGCAGTCTCATTAATACCATCGGTCTTTCGAACTTCACTTGATATTATTTTAGGCTGATGTATTATTGGTGAATTATGATTGCTTCCTTTAGTTTGTTGAATAATGTTTGCATTTAATTTTGGAATAGATGCAAGAACTGGTGTTACAGGAAGCCTATTGAAATGTATTGGAGTACCTTGTGTTTGAACTAAAACTGAGTTAGGCCTGTTAGGTGACACCATAGGTCTTGCACCATGTGGGATATGCATAGTTTGAATCGGACTAAGTTGCGGTTGTTGCATTCTCACCACAGTAACCTGTCCTGGAGACCGCTGTTGAATAGCACCAGGTGAAACTATTCCGGTTGAATTTATATTTTGAGATGTATTTAAGATTGCCATATTCCCTAACCGAGGAGATGTCATGCCTTCTGTTTGCTGGTTCGTTTTTGGACTAAGTAACATAGGTTCATTAGTCATTCTAGGCGAAATAACAATTCCTTGTGGTTTCTGATAAATAATATGTGGTTCTGGAATTTTTATGGTTGGTGGCTGCATTGATGATACTTGAGGTCGTATTATCTGATTAATAACTTGATATGGTGCGCTAGGTCTACTAGAATTCAAAACAGGCCTTGCTGTGTTGTTCATATGCACATTTTGATTTTGAGGAGTTTTGATTTGCACAATATTAGTCGTTATATGCGTTGGTTTATTATCATTATTGTCTCTACTAGCAACTGAACTAGCGGGAATATTTAAAACTTGCGGTTCTATTAGCTTATTGTTTGATAGCGTCCAAGACGTGATCACAGGTGTCGCTGTTGACGTGCTTTGTTGCAAATTATCTTGTGTTGTCACAAGAGCTTTAATTTCATCTTCAATTGACTTTTTAGACAAGTTACTTGATTCCTTAATAGTAATAGTGTTTACTTTCATCGTCTTAGGTTTGGCTATAATGATATTAGATGTTTGGGTGGTTGTCTGAGGTATACTCACTTTCGTGTTATTGTTAAGTGATGAATTAGTGGAAATTATGTTTACTGGCAGTCTTTCAATAGCATCTTGGTTGTTCTCTTCACCTTCTTCTGTGTCAGTATCGATTAAAAGTAGATCATTATCAGAAACTGGAGTGTCGGGCTTAATTTCCATTTCACTGGCGTTTAAGTTTTGAACTGCTTGTCTCATTTCTTCTGCATCCTCCTCTGGCATAGTTACACTTTCAATAGGAGTTGTCTCAATTTCTATATGGTGAGCTGTGTTGCTTTCTACTTCTTCATAACAACTGTCAAACGTGTTAATTTTTCCGCCAAAGCTTTCACCCAATAATGCAGCTACAGCATCTTCAGTTTCTTCTTGTGAAATAATGGCACGAGGTTTTTCTTCTCCTTTCTTGTCAATTTTTCCATGTGAATCATTAATTATCTTATCAATTTGTTTTTCAGATTCATTTTCTACGCTTGGTATGCTTCGGACAGCTTCTTCACTTATTTTTACATCAGTGTCGACTGCAACTTCTGCATCATAAGGCGGTAATATATTTTTGGAGCTGTCAGTATCAAGCGGTGGTCCTGTAGGTAATGGAACTTCACTTATATCTTGAACAATGTTTTCTATAGGTGGTGGCATAGGAATGTCATTTACTTCAATGTTTTCTGTAAGATCGTAATCAATTTCAATAGCATCATCTACTACTAAGCGATTCGGAGTGTCACATTCGTTGTTTATTGAATCATTATTTTCTTCGTGTTTAGCTCCGAAAGGAGGACTCTGCGGCAGATTAGGAGATTCTGACAAAGATTTGCTGATATCTGATTTATCAGTTAATTCTACCTTTTGTATATCATTAGGAAGTGGTATATCTAACAACATAGTCTTCGGTGACAATTGAATATTATCTATATAAGAATCTTCATTTAGTTGAATTTTTTCATGATGATAATTATGATTATGATGATGATGGTGATGATCTTTTCGATTTTGTCTATCCTCTTTATTTTTCTTTTTCTTCTTCTTTTTGTCTCTTGAATCTTTTCTTACTTTTTCGTTATATTTCATTAGAGTAATTGATTCCTCTTTATAATTAATATCGATAAATTTAAGGTCGTTGTCTGAACTTTTGGAAACACAATCTATGCCATGTTCTGTTTTATCATCATGTGTATTAGGTATATCAGCAAATAAACGAGCTTCTATTGCTTTACTTACTGCATCTACATCTAGACTATTCTCATCATCACGTATGTAATGTCTCTTTTCCTTTCTTTTCTTATCTCTTCTTCGTTTACTGTCATCCTTATCTTTATTTTTAGTTTCGTCGCAATTGGAGATAATTTTTTCACTTGTATTTACTGTAGAATCAAATTCAGCTGGTGCCAGTTCCAGTTTATTACTAATGCTTCCGGTGTCTCTATCAGACTCATCAGAGAGTGGTCCAAATATATCTTCCATTTTTCCGTCTTTTTTATTGTTATTTGAAGAAGGTTCTATCACACCGTCATACGACTGATTGGGAGAATGTTTCTCTCTTTTCAATTTAATCTTTTCATCACGAGGCTCGTCTGTATCAACACTGTCTCGTATTCTGTCTTTTCGTTTTTCTTTCTTGTTACTATGCCGACGACTTTTTTCAGTATTTTTATGTTTAGAAACAATTTCAGATTGTATATCGTGACCAATTTCAATTTTAGTTTCTTCATCAGAAAATGAAAATTTATATTTCTTTTGTTTCTTCTTATGTTTTTTGCGTATTTCAGAGGAATTTCTATTAGGAGGGATCGATTCATTTTCTGAAGAAATCTCATTATGATAATTTTTAGGAAATGTTATTCTGTAATCCGTATCGATTTCTAAATTTGGTTTAAGTCTACTGTCATCGCTATCACTCTTTCCAAATAAATTTAAAAGAGACGTTTTCTTAATTTTATCATCACTCGGTTCTTTAAGATGTATTTCTACGTCTTTATATTTTTGGGAAGATTCTGAATCTGAAAATATCTCCTTTTTAATTTTATCTATAAAATTGGGACTTTTACCTAGCGTTCTTTTCATGTTTTCGTCATCAGAAGTATCGGACATGATACGAGACCTTGAGTTTTTACGAGATAGCTTGTTACAGGAATCTTCTTCATTGCTTACTACATCAAAGTAATCGTTACCCCTACTACGGTCATATTCAAGACTTGATCCATGTGATTTTTCTCGTTTTTTGCTGGTTGTAACAATATGATCGTCATCAGTAGAACTGTCCATTGATGTCTTATGAGGCTTATGTCGCTCGTTTTCAGAATCACTATCCTCATCCCAGCTTGATCTTTTCTTTTCTTCCCGTTTTGCTCTACTTTGTTTCAACTGGCTAAACTTAGCTTTGATCTTTTCTTGGCGTTTTTCTTCTTCTTGTTTTTGCATGTTTTTGCAGGACCTAGCTTTAACTTTGTCATACATAGAAATATATGTAGGTCCATCATCAACAATATCGAAAATAGAATGTTTTTTAGGCTCATCGGAATCAGAGCTGTCTGAACTTTGCAACTGTTTACGACTACGTCGTTTGCTCTGCTCTGCCCTCTCATCTTTACTTTTTCGTTCAGTGGACATCCTTTTCTCGCGTGCAGTTTCCTTTTTCTTATCGTCGTGCTTGTATTTGCGATCGTCTTTTATTTTATTTCCATGTTCTTGTTGATTTAAAGCATCTTGCTGCATTTGAAGTTCTTGAATCTGCTGTAATTGTTGTATACGCTTCTTTTCTTTCATTTCTTTTCTTAAAGCTCTTTGTCTTTCATCTTCTTCGCTTGATCTTAATTCTAAAGTCGCAAGGAAGTCAATATTACTATGCAACGATTCTGATGAAGCGTCAGAACTTCCAACTGTTTTATCTTCATTTTCCACCGGAGGGCTCTTTTTGATATTCTTTTTTTCTTGACTTAGAGTCTCTTTTATTTCGTTATCTCTAGTATGAAGAAATATGTCATCAGGTGGCTTTACTTGATTTTTTTTATCATCTTTTGTTTTACTTTCTATTATTTTAGCAAAATGACCTTTGCTAAATTTAGTGGTTTTATGTCGTTCAAAGCTTCTAGCATCTTTGGAATCACGGCGATCTAGTTTACTCTTTTTTGAATCTTCATTAAGGTAATCCACGCTGTCCTGGGATGACATTCTTCTTTTGTGGCCAACGTGCGAAGGTAAGCTTGAACAAGAATTTAATCTTTCTTTCCGTTTTGAGTCCACACTTGGCGAATCAAGGGAATAATGCCTTTGTTTTTCACATCCATCACCTTTACTCTTTGATGAAGTGTCTCCATAATTTTCACTTTTACTTTTATGATGTTCTCCAGAATCTTTTTCCTCTTTTATTTTGGTTTTTAAATTAGATTCTCCAAAATCTTTATTTCCGTCTTTACTTTCACTTTTAATTTTCGCTTTCCCATCTAGTTTGCTAAGGTCATGTGATTTTGATGGTTCCTTCTCCTGTTCATGTTTATTTATTACATCAGGACTTTTCATTTTTGACTTTGGCTCTTCTTTCGTCTCTAAAACATCTAAATCTCTCAATTTTGATGTTGTTGATTCGTGAGATGCTCTAGAAGCTGTAGAGTCTGTCGAATCTTTTCGGCAAATATCTCTAGAAGATTCATCTCTTGAACTTTTACGACTTTTAGACAAGTCAATTTCTTTTTTCGAATCGCGTTTACCTTCATTATCTTTTTTGATTCGCTCATGTTTATGTTTGTCGTCTCTTTTTATACTTTTGGTTAAAATATCAACTTCAGAAAGTTCCCTTTTTCTTTCTTTTTCAATTTTATCCTTCTTATGATTTTCGTGGCGTCCATGTTTTTCATCATGCTTAGATTTATCAACATCGCGTTCTTTTTCAGGGTCTTTCTCAGACTTCAATTTGTCATTCTTTTCTGAATGTGGTTTATTATTTGAAGCATCCTCTTTAACTTTGCGATCTTTTTCATTTTTTTCGAGTTTTAAAGTTTTACTTTTAGATTTTTCCATATCTTTATCAATTCTTTCTCTGTTGTGCTTTGATTTTTCCTTATCACTTTTAGTATGGTCTTCTTGTGTTCTATCAATATCAGTTGTTACACGGTCTGGAGAAAATAAAATGTTATTAGCCAACTTAGTTTTATCAACGGATTTATCACAGTCTACATTTTCTTTTCCATATTTATCCTCTTTTTGCGTAAGTGGAGCACCAATTTCACTTTTTTCTTTACAAATTTTCTGATACTTAGTCTCTTGATTGTTTGCGACGTCACAATTTTTCTTAGATGATTCAATACAACTTATTGCATTTAAATGATTACTGTTATGAATTTTATAAGATAAAGTATCTTTTGTAATATTATTCTGACATCGTTCAGATTCATTTTTCATTCGAATACTTGATTCGTGTAATTTACTTTCCTGTTCTAGTTGCAACTTTATATCTTCTTGTATAATAGACTCCGATTTCATATCAAATTCATTTTTAAAAAAATATTTTTCAGAAGAACTTAATGGTAAATCTAACTGTAATTCTTGTTTTATCAATTTACTGTCCTTGCTATCCTCATTTCGTAATTTTATATCTTCTCGGAAGCAGTTCCTTTCATATTTACTTATAATAGAACAATTAGTTTTTATGATAAGTTTATCTTCAATATCCTCTTTTTTAATTATAATTTTATCCTCACAGATATTTCGAATATCTCTTATCAATGTATTTGATGTCTTCTCTGGGGTATCCAAACTAATGCTTGTTTCAAGACATCTCTCTAAACCAGGTTTTAAATCATTAAGTAATGGTTTTTCGTCTGTAATAAGCAGTGAGTTTCGTCTTTTATTCATGTGTTCCTCGAGACTGGGTGATAGTTTCTTCTCGACAATGTCCAACGACGATTTATCTATAGAGGATGTTCTTCTCGGCCTTAAGTCATTACCCAAGTCGATCTTGATAAGCTTTTCCAGTCGCGGACGCTCCAAATCTTCCGGTTCCGGAGGTTGCGATGCACATGCCGCGTTAAAAGGGTAACGGAGTAACCGCGAGCGCGGACTGCCTGCGGGACTGGGCACGCGCGCGCCCTCCAGCCGCTCCGAGTCCTCGTCGAACACGGAGCGCTTGGCCAGCAGCGACAGCACCACGTCGGAGGGCTTCACCTCGTTCACGTCCAGCTCGAGCAGGCGGTGGCGCAGGCGCGCACGGTCTGGCGCGGCGCGGCCGCCCACCGTCCAGCGCTCGTACTTCTCATCCAGCGAGCGGATGCGCTCCTCGAGCGAGGGCGAATGTGGCGCGGAGTCGGCACTGGAGGAGGAAGCAGAGGGCGGTCGTGGCGGCGAGGCGGGCGCGGCGGGCGCGGGCGGAGGCGCGCGTGAAGGCGCGGGCGCGGCGCGCAATAGCTGCACGGCGAACTTGGGCAGCGGCAAGCTCATGGGCAGCGGCGGGCGTTCACGCGGCGGGCGGCGCGGCTCGGCAGGCGGCGCGTCGGGTTCGTCACGCAGCGGAGTTCCAGAGCCGTCGCGGCCGCCACGCCGCCGGTGTCTCCGCCGGGACGCGTGCCCACGCGATCCCGACCGCGACCGACGCGACACGCCGCTCAGACCGCCTGCGCTTCGGTGACGTTCCTGAAAAACACCACCACATTTACCACAACTCGTAACATATTTTACACCATTCTACAGACATCACCAATTTGCATATTGAGAGAAAGTTATACCAAAAAATTAAAGAACTTGTACATGAATGGATTAAAAATATTTATAACTAAAAATGATTCTCCCATAATTATGCACAATTATAAATGACTTGCAAATAAATCTACTAGAAATAAATTTATACTACACTCAATCTGATGTTCACCTTTGAATGTTTCCTTTCCTCAGGACTGGAATCTCGCCGATGCTTATGGGCTCGATGTGGCGACACAACGACTGACTGTAGTCGATCCTCGTAATTTGCCTCATCTGTTTGTGGACTGGATCCTAATTCATCATATACCCTGCAACAAAAATTTTATCCTTACTAATTTTAAATGTTTTTTCACCACATCTCTTGGTTTGTCACAACTTTATTTATTTTCCATAATGTTAAAATGTAGAATAACCTGTATCTTCTGTCAGCCGCATAATCAGCAGGATCGTAATGGTCGTGAGTATTGTATCGCGGAGTCCTCGAGGACGCGCGCCCAAAGCTCGGCGCCCGGGAGCGCGCCGTGCCCGCCTCGTAGCGGAGCGAGGCGGCTGCGGCGGCGGAGGCGGCAGAGGGTGGCGCGGGCGCGGGCGTGGGCAGCGTGCCGCCGTGCTTCTCGAGCTGCTCGTAGAAGGCGTCCTGGCACTCGCGCGACGCGTAGTCGACACAGAGGCGCGGATGGTCGGGCTCGGCGGCCGAGAGCGCGGCGGCCACGCGGCGCAGCTCGCGCACTGCACCGCCCGCCGCCGCCGCCTGCTCGAAGTGCACGAGCGCGGCGCCGGCGGCGCGGTCTACGCACACGGAGGTGGCGGCGCCGCAGCGCGACACGGCGCCCAAGACCTGCTTCTCTGTGTGCTCGGTGAGGCCGTCCACCCACACGCATGTGGTGGCCACGGGCTTGCCGAAACCCAGCTTGACGCGCGAGGAGCCCACGTGCTCGCCGTCCATGGCGCGGATGGCCTCCACCACGCTGGAGATGGACGCGTACTGGCAAAAGGCGTAGCCCGCGCCGCCGCCGCTCCCCTTCTTTATGTCGATCTCTATTATTCGCCCGAAATGTTTGAACTTATCCCTCAGTTGCTGCTGCGTCACGTCCTTCTCTAAATTTCCAATGAATAACGTCCGCGTCGCCTGCAATTTTCAAAATAATTTGGCTACTATAATTAACTCAAGAACCAATTAATAACTATAACACCAACTATTCTCATAAATAATTATTCTTTATTTTACTCATTTGTAGATACTTAAGCTAAAAAACTTTCAAATTAAATGCAATTGAAGTGTTAATATAAATATAAATAAATAACTTTATTTAGAACAATTTTTACAATTTTTAGTTACATAAAAAAAATTTTTACAATCATGTGAGTCTGACGTTTGTACTAAGCTCGAGAGCTTGTGTTACTAGTCGCCAGGTTCTCACTCGCGGAAATGGATAAAAATGCAAGTATGCACCGAACTATTGAATATAACTATAATAAATCTGACGAGAAGTTTGAAATTATGTTAGTTTTAAAAATATGCATGTTTAAAAGCTTATATGAAAATTCACCATTCCGAGATGCATTTAATCTGCATTAGTTACTTGCGTTAGCAAAAGTGCATCATTTGATTTCACCACAAATAAGCCTCAAAAAGCAGTTAAAGGAAACAAATAAGTAATTTGTTATAAATTATATAAAATAAATTATGTACCATAACTATATTAGTAATTTTATTCTATAAAGTTAATAAAATTTAATAAAATTCGTTGCATATGCACATGATAAAATAAATATTATATTTAAAATTTATTTAAATCTAACGTACTATCACTACGGTTCTTCTACCAACCTTCGGATGGTATTCATCGATATCAGTCTCATAGGGTTTCGCCGACTCCGCGTCATCGTCGCAACTTTGGTGGGGTGCCACTGAGATCTTGCAACCAAAAAAAAGCTTATCTTGAGACACTTCGAGTGCCTTTTCTACATCGGACGGCTTCTTGAAACGGACGACCGCGTATCGATCAGCATTCTGACCGACCACTTTCACCCACACTACCTTCCCATGTTTCTTATATTCGTGATAAAGACCGTCTTTGAGTGAACTGTCGGTCGATCTTGTCGGCAAATTCCGAACACAAATCGCCAAAGGTCTTCCGTTTGCCGTCGACGGCCACTGTAAATAAAAACGATATCTCTATTTACTTTATCAATACTTCTTAAGTGTAAGAAGCTCTTTCTCGTGCATGAAAATATTTCAAAAGCATGCCTGATGCGTGAGCGGCGGTGGAGTCCGCCTCGCCGTATGGTGATGCGCGTGGTGCGCGGCGGGCGTGGAGGCGCGCGACGTGTCGCTGGGCTCCGGCGAGCTGGACTCGGAGCGCGACGAGCCCGAGCCCGACATCCGCCGCCGCCGCTCCGTGCCGCCGCCAGGCGTGCTGGGCGCGCTCTCCGCCCCCGCCGTTGCCGACGCCGCCCCGACCACCCCGCCCGCGGCGCCCGCGTACCACCGATGGTGAGGAGTCGTTCTACAAGCATTCATTTAAAATATTTTAATATTTTGTTCATTTCTTCATTCATTAAATATGTAAATATCTATTTTAAGAGGGGCATTCATGTATTTTCGGTATCGGTATGAAAAAACACATAATTACACACAAAAATATTTTTAATTTTCAATATTGTCTCCCATAAGTTCAATACATTTTGTTAAAATTAAA